>CACKRE030000410.1:22083-39570 GCA_902602495.3 Ectocarpus sp. CCAP 1310/34 | reverse complement strand
TTAACACAACGTGGTGCGATCATCCCCCTTGCGCGGAGCGAGGGTTCTCCACCCCGCACAACATGATCCACTCGACCACCATTATCGTTACCGCCAAAAAAGAAAGAGAGGTAAAAAAAACGGTAACCTGGTTGCCGAGCTCACGAAGGGAATTAGCTTGTTTTACAACGTCATTGCCAAGCGACGAAAACCCAACCCCGATGGCAAACACCGATGGGGGGGGTGGAGAGAAGAAATCCCCATGGGAGCATGTGTTGCAGGGAAATGACTGTGTATCCTTGCAGGAAGGCACGGTAAGAATAGCCGAAGTAGTGGGTTTCGGTTTTGATGCGCGACAAATGCTCTGAATCCGTGAACCCGGAGGCCTTCGTCGAACACTGTCCCGCTCGTATCTCGTTCGCATTGGTCCGGCTGAGGATGACGTGATTGCATTGACGCAAATCGAGAATTTGGCACACACACAGCGTTGTCATGTTGTATTCCGCTAAGGGCGTTTCTAGACGAAAAACAATCGTTCCACATCCTTCAAAAATTGATGTCGAACTTTACTAAAGAAGATCTGGATCCGAACATCGTTCCTCTCAAAACGATCGGGTTCTATTCGACATGCTACCATTGCTCCAAATGATCAAACGCGTTTGAGAGTGGATTCATTTGTCACCGTGGATTTCGAAATATGACAAAAAAAAACGACGTTACGTGCCGGTAGTACGGGCACGTTTGGTAAGGTGCGGGACGTCATTCTGAACTTTCCCGAAGCGTTTAAGATATGAGGATGGTAAGGATGCTGCACCGAACTTACCCAAGAGTCGGGTTCAGGTGTAGAACTTGTTCCAAGCTCACCAAAGCGTCACGTACTCGTACCCGTACCCGTACCCGAACGTTTCATGGGGGCCGGTACCCGATACCATGTTTGGAGCAGGTGGGTCGAACTGTCCACGGTATCGGGTACACGGGAATACACCAATATGAACCCCTTTCTGAGGATGACAAACACACGGAGCTCCCCCCCACACACACGCACCTCTTTCAGGGCAAAGCGGCAGTGCCCAGCAAAGATGGGGTTCAGCGCCAGCGCCGTCATGACGGCCTGGTTCCTGGGCCGGTGTCGTTCGAACGCGATGAAGTCTTCCAGCTCGAACAGAGACCGGAGGCGAGCCACCTCGTCGCCCCCGCACGCTTCCCGATTTGCGACGAACACGCCGACCACCTGGTGACCCATGGTGGCCACGAACGCCGCCGAGGGCGGGTTGTCCATCAGCTCCTGGGAGTGCGTGTTGTCGTTGGAACGGAGACATGTTTTCGCGCGATAACGTGCATGCGCGGATTAGGAGGAGGATGAGATGGGGGGTAGGGGAATCGGCTCGGAAAAGAAAAAAAACCAGCAGTTTCATGATTGGACTGAGAGGAAGTGTGGGTTGGGTTATGGCGGGATTTAGTCGAGCTCTCGTAATAACCGCTTCATGCAATCATACAGGTCGCGTGCAGACAATTCGTGGCGGTCAAAGGCGCGAGCGGGAGCCCCGTCCATCTCTTCAAGTTCCGGTGCACAAAGTTAGCCCCTGAAAGAAAGATGATGTGTGTTTGAGAAAACGACGCCGTGAGAATACAGTAGGTCACGCAGGGCCTTAGTGCAACGGTTGGCATCCTTCACCGCCGCGATGCATCCGCAATCCGTTAGCCTGCGACTTTGTATTAGCACATTTCGGGGTCCTTTTTTGGGCGTGCTTCCCGCGAGGTTTCTAGTCCGTTCATATGCTGCATCTCTCCAATCTTTTTGGGCAAGAATAGAAAAGCACGTGCGTGTCGTGACCACTTTGATCATAGTAGTGTGGCACACATCATGTTTTCAGGAGACAACCCGGAAAGCCGTGCTTGCCTGGTTTTGGTGCTGATCGGCGTCTTTGACCGCCGCCATGACCAAGTCGGCTCCGCCCCAGCATTCTACGAGGTGCGATACTCCTGCCCGGTGACTGCTTCCGACGAACCTCGAAACCCTCAGGTATTTGTAGGCGGGCAGCGAATCTCTGGGGCAGGGCGTCAGGCATCGGCGAGGGGAGACAGGGGAGGGTCCTTGGTATTATTGGTGGTCTTTGCCATTGTATCATCGACCATTGATCTCGTTCAATGCGGATCTGCACCTCCCTTGCTCCTGGTAGGGATACGGCCGTTGACGAAAGTAGTTGGTGGGGGCGTTCAACGAAGGAGGCGGCGTTTTCTACGGCATTCCGAGACATGAAATGTCGAGAAAGAGAGAGAGAGGGAAGCGGTGTTGTACTCAGTACCGAGGGGCGAAAGAAGGCGGGGAAGGGATGAGTTAGGACAAATGAGGCATGGACTCCGGGAGAATGTAAGTATAAATATCACCCCATAGCAGCCAGCAAAACGTTCCACCGATCCACACCACAAGAACAAAACCCCCCACACGGTTTACAAGGTGCCACTTTCATGAGTCGGCTCCGTCCGGTCATCACCCTACACGCACAAGAAAGGAGTACAGTGGGGTTCCCTGTTTAGCGCCGGTATGTGCCTAGAAAATCCACCGGCACTTTACCGGACCGGCACTATTCAAAGTACTGACAATGACTTGGAAATTCAGTTTGTGCCCACCGACACCGGCACCATAGCGGGCATTGGCACCTTTCAACCGGCACTAAACAGGGACCCCCACTGTACCTGCACATGCCTTGTCTACCTCCCGCTCCAATGCTCGTTTAACCGAATACACCCCAACCAACCATACCAACCTGTGCATCACGTAGAGGACATGGTTGAACGCGGAACCCGGCCTAGCCGGCACGGGAGAGAAGTGCCGGAGCAGTACGCTCTCCGCACCCACCGATGGAAGCGTGAGCACGCAATAGTCTCGATCAGGGTACAGCAGAAAAGCATGTGGCAGGAAGTCCGCCGCGCGAGACTCGAGCCTGTTCTCGTAGCGTCGGCATTTTGCGTTCGGGAAGGGGAGTGGGAGTGTTGCCGGGGGCGCTCCGAGCTTGTGACGTTGTGTTTGACTTTCGAACATGTGCTAGTGGTCTTCGGGGTGAGGGAGGGGGGGCGTAGTCGTGTTTTGCACGCCTTAGCTGGTAGGCCATTGACCACGCGTCCTCGAGAGGACGGATCATTGTTGTCACAGAACCGGGTCCCCGATGGCAAACCGTTCCTTCCTCGGGGGCGGGGCGAGGCGGAATCTGAGCGTTTGTGGATTGGGAATCGCGACAGGTTTCTCTGAAGAATAAAAATGAGGACGAGAAACACACAGCTCTACTTGACAAGCAAAAAGAAGCAAATCTCGGGTCACGACAATACGAAGACACCACCGAGACCTTTGCCTAAATACTAGACTCGAGTTGAGCAGAGCGTCCGTTCAGAGGTCTCATCCAACGCCAAGCTCCGGCTCGTCGCAACATTCCTACGACGAACAGCACCACACGAAGCAGCGCTGAAGAATCAGACGAAGACACGTGAAACTCAGGACGAAAGAGCTCGCGTAACTTGCCTCGACTCCAGGCAGTAGAGGGTCACCGCGAAGGCGTTAGGCGGCAGGGCAGCAAGGGCGGCAGACGAAGTGGACCCGCCGTCAGAGCTGGAGCCGCGCCCGTGCACCGCCAGGTGGTCGGCAGTCACCCAGGCGTCGACGGCCGACACGGCTCGGTCAAGGATGCTGTGTCGTGCACGCACGACGTGTGTGGCCAGGCAAAGAATGGGAAAAATATTATTGCAGTGTTCGCGGTCTTGCCACGTTGATACAGAATACAGGACAAGGCGTATAAACACCAGCGCTGGCGAGATTCTTGCACGCTTCAGTAGCTCGGTACAGCGACCTAGGCCTACCCACTGCACAACAACCTATTTTGGGGTGTTGGGTTTGGGTTAGGGTTAGGGTTAGGGGTGGGTTAGGCCTAGTGAGGCCTAGCGCCTCGGTGCTGCCTGAGGGCTGGAAACCTGCTGTGCCTTTGGTTTCTTGTCTACCTCCAATCACAACCCAAAAATTGTTGAACTGGCGAGTGCAAGAATCTCGCCAGCGCTGGCGTATATACGCCTTGCGCATAATACAGTAGGTGTCCCGATATTGTGCCAATATGTGTCCAGGCGATTTGACCGGCACTATACCGGGCACCGGCACTACTCAGAATTGTGCCTGAACAGTGCCAAACCGGCACCATTCAGGGCCTGAAAATCCCTCTACAGTGCCGGCTTGGCAATACTCAAGACTGTTCGACTTCAGAGTGCAGCGCTTGCGCTTTGCGGGGCTGATAGAGTACCGAACGAACGGTATTTGGATCAATCGTGAGGTGGGCGACGTGGGCGGGCTTCATTAAGTTTCGTGAGGCTCTTGGACTGTCGAAAACACGGCATTGGTCACATCAATATTAACTTGATTGACAAGATAGAGTTGTTGCACAGCAGTTAGTTGTTCTCTTCCCACCTCAGCGCAAGCACTCGCTAGTGCTTGCTGCTGCCTTTCAACCGTAGACTGTGCTGCCCGATAAAAGCTCACCTCGCTATCAAATTTTTATGTGTTGTTGTATTGCAAGAAGGCCGTAGCACTATTATTTTTCAGGCAACCTCGAAGGCACCCCTGGACAGCGAAAGACGCTCATGCATACACCCGATGTACATTTGGAGGTAAAACATGGATGGATTTAGTGCTCCTTGCATGAGCACACAAATGCAGATGCCACCAAAAAACGGGGTGAAGAAGGTGACGAACTCCCCTGTTCCTTCGATGAAACGCTAGAGATACGACCAAGCCTTCAGAAGCAACAAAAACGACTGGCCAACCAAAAGACGTCGTCTGTCCCAGTGCGGTCAAAAACAGAAATTATTTGTATCTCAAGGAAATGAGAGGGTGTCATGGAGGAGGCTGACCTATTCTCTGTATAAAAGACAGAAATGGTAGTAACCGAGAGAGGAGAACTACGTGATTGCCAAGGCTTACTACTTTTGAACACGCGCTTGTTCGGAGTGTTTTCGTCCTTCCTTAGAATTTTATTTACCACCACTACTACTACTTTTTATCCACTATTTTTCGGGCTTTCATCTTTAGATTCTGCGCCCCTGCGGCATTTCTTGTGAGGAAGGTCATATCGCTCGAAACTCTTGTTGTTCCCCTCAACGTCATATTTTCCTCCTCCATCATCACTGCTATCCTTGGCTTTATTTTTCATATACTTTGTCACTACCACCATCTACCATTTCGCTCGCCTCACTACTGAAATCCCAGCCTATTGGTGGAGCCTAGTCGATCGGTAAACCGTGACCTGTGAATACGTCACGCGTACCGAGAGAAACCGAGCGATACTTGTAGCTCGAAGGGAAACCGTCTCCGAACCCTGTTGGCGTGGAAGGCTTGAGGCGAAAAAAGGCTGTGTGGGGGGTGTGAACCGGCACTACTGAGGGGTTCGATAGTGCCTGAACCGACACTATAGCGGGCAGCCCTCAATAGTGACGGTTTGGCACTATTCAGGCCTGTGTCTGTGTCAAGAAAGTTTACCGGCACTTTACCGGACTTTGGCACTATTCAACCGGCACTTTATCGGGACACCTACTGTAGAACTTTGGCGCCCTCTGCGACGTAAAAAAAGCTCAAGTATGACACGAAAGGAGACGTACGTACCAGCTCCGCAAGAAAGTCAAATCATGTGTTTGAGCATTTGTATGTGAACATCCGGAGAATTTTTGGCATGCGAGCGTGGTCTTGGTTTGTGTAAATGCATCACAAATGGTGGTTTTTGCTGTCGCCCGAAAATTCAACCGTTCGCCCTGGTAGTAGTGTAGAAATATTATGCTTCCTAAGGAACCAAACAAAAAACGCTGTTGTTTATGCGCTTGAACCTCCCGTGTCCTCAACCGCGTGCGTTTGTTCCTTGCCATCCGCATGAATATCGCGCGTCGTTTCTTTACTCGCCTTTCAATGTCCTCGTTGGCGTCGAGGACCGAAACTCGCCCGAACGCCCCGCCCTCCTGCGATCGAAGGAACTGGATTATGCCCTCTTGAGGAACCCGCCGGCCGCTGCCCCCTCCGTTGCCCTCGCCCCCCGCCCCGCCGCCTGCCGCACGGTGTGTATTGTTTGTGCACCAACCCCAAAAGTGCCGGATGACGTTTCGAGAGAAAAAGAAAATATATTGCATTGTTAGTTTTCGCGACATCAGTAAACAGGCCTAGAAATGACTGGAGATTATGGGTCACCGTAGATCTCCGGGATCGGGGATGCGGATGTGCGTGCAAAACCGAAAGAGCTGTTCCTTTGAGATTGCAAAACAGTGGGAGGGGTGGCAGGCATTGCGGGAGCGCTGCTCTTCGGCATTTCCTTGCTGTCGGCATGTTTCCCGCAGGATGCACGTGTTTGCCGCTCCGTACAGCCGTCATTGTGTCGGTGGTTTCGAAAATATTTCATGCAATGCAGGCCGCGCACAAGCGTTTTCTGGCTGGATACGCCGCACAAAACGACCGTTTACCTTACCACACCCGGGACATTCTCCGCAAGGTCTTGTGCCTTGTAGAGGCACAAGGGTATGGTCTAAGCGACGAATGGCTCCACACACACACACATCGCACTGAGACTGACGTCTTTTCATTGGTCAGCCGGTTAGCGCGGTCGATGCTATTAATAAAACACACACGCGCGCACGTACACCCATCTTCGTTTCCGCAGCCGCAGCAATAGCCTTACCTCCAGCATCCCACTGAAACACTCCGTCCCCCCCTCCCGCTCCTCCGTCCCCGTACTGCCCTTGCTTCTGTTCGCCATCCGCGCGGGCGGCACCTCCTCCTCCTCTTCCTCCCTCAGTCGACGCGAATGATCTCACGACGTCATCGCACTTGCGCCGGTAAGACTCTAGCCTAGCGGTGACGGCCCCGGGGATTCCGTCGCCGGGCAGGGCGTCGACGGTTACGCCACCGTCCTCGTCGCCGAAGTCCCCAGCCGGCGGTGGCCGGAACTCTTGGTGGTAGATTTCACCTGCCGTAGTTGATTACGGCGATGATGAGGTAGATCGTAGTTGTTTGCCGTCGATGTATGATGATGTCCGTGTGACGATGATGTCATTAGGTCATTAGTGATTGTCGTCGTTATTGCTGGTACCTTTACCCTTGCTTGTACTTTTCGTAAACATGGGGATCGTCCGCTTGCTTGTCGATATAGTTGTGTTCTGTTATATTCTGGTTTTCGGACAGGGGAGACCGGAGTTGAGTTTCGGTTCGACGCCTTCTTTCTCAAGAACTGCAACCGGGCAGCTGAGACGTAATGGGAAGACTGAACAGTTAGACAAATGCGCCGTTTTCGTCGGGTTTTCGAGGGACAAAAACAGGGTATGCATTCAGCGCTACATGGCGTACGCAAAAATACCATGGAGATTGAAAGCACCAGGGGGGGGTGGGCGATATATGCCTGGCTTCAAGGTGTACGTGAAGAAGCACGTGCGGGGTCCTTGAAGCGTCGGACGGTTAACATTGTCTCAGCCTTGCCCCGCCATGTTCACAACCACGGATAAACAAAGTAAGGTGCCACACGTCCTGGGAGAATGACCTGAGCTCGTAGTGTGTCGAAGCATGAAGTGGTCGTAAGCGTTGTCACAGACTTACCGATGGCGCGTCTTTCGAACAATGACAACGGCCGACGATGGAGTGATTTTGAAATCAAAGCTGGCACCTCCACCGCTATCACCACGACCAACACCAAAACCAACACCAACAACGATGACGATGAAGATGACGACGACGACAATTACTTATGGCAAGTACGAAGCAACACGCAGCGGGAAAACGCTGAAAAGACGTAAAACCTTGCCTGTAGCCATGTCTACTCTCCGGCCGCTAACCCTTGCCAGCACATCAGCCTCCGATTCCAGGTCGAGCACGATCACGGCGCTGGGCCGGGTGGCCGTGAAGTCCTCCATCCCAACCTTCGAGGACATAGACGGCAGCGGGGGTGATTTCCGTGTAAACGCCACGAGTCATCCTACTTGCATTTGACTATAAAGCGGGATATGTCATTGGAGTAACCGAAACAGCAGCCAATACGGAAAGTATCGCAACAGAGAGTACGGGCAATATCCAAACGGGAGGAGTATCATAAGAGCAAGGCGTGGGGGAGGAAAAGGAGGGATGGTTCTACCCAAACTACACGAAACCATGTTGTTGTTGTTGTTGTTGTTGTTGTTGTTGTTGTTGTTGTTGTTGTTGTTGTTGTTGTTGTTGTTGTTGTTGTTGTTATTGTTGTTTGTTTGTCGTTACGTTCAAACACCGCTCCGATTTCAGCTCAGTACCTCCTAAAATCTGTATTGGTCAAACTGACGCGGACGTCTACCGCGCTCACTGGCCAACAAGCCACGAACAGGATAGGTGTTGTGAAAACCAAAGCAAAGACTATGTACTAGGATACCGGAAAAAAACAACCAAGCGAGCGACAGAAACAACTGCACTGGGCAATACACAAAACATTGGTTCTTGTTTGCGCGGGGGCCTAGGCACTTCGTCAAATAACGTTCTTAGTGCCTGCCAAACCATCCTCTTAGGACGAGACGAAAAGGGGGAAACAACAGGGGAAAATACGAAGTCCCCGAGACGGACATGTAAGCTCGGTGGCAACCACAACTACATGCTCTGTTTCCCCTCCCGCTATGTATGTCTTGCTATGTTGTCCCCCCTCCCGGGGGCACGCATCAGGCGGAAGTAAATAAAAACACACACCTCGGTGGCCACAACCGCCTACCATCCAGCCCGTTAATGACCCCCCGTGCGGTGCTGCCAATGACGGCTGTTCGAAGACCAAACTCCCACCCACCCTCTCCCGTGGGCCTTCCACGTAAAGGACACAAAGTCATGCGATTGCGAGTACCTCGGTGGCCATCACGATGGCCTCCTCCAGCTCGTCAACACCCGCCGCTGCGGTGCCGACCCCCTCCAAGACCCAGCCACTCTTCTGGCACTCCCGGCTCGCCAGCTTGGTCGCCACAAGAGACAAGACCATCTCGGACGGAAGAACTTCCCCGGCGTCGAGGAGCTTCATCGCGCGCTCGCCTGCCGGTCAACAATAGTCGGGGGAAGAATTGAGAGGCGTGATATCCCACTGCAAGCTGGAAGAGTCCTTGGTGCAGGGCAGGGTGGCTAGACGTGAGAGGGGGGGCAAGATGCGGGACTTGCAGGCAGAACCCCACGCCCCCCGCTGGTTCACTGGGTGTTTGGTTTGTCGTATTCCCTATTGGCAGTAGGTGGCATGGCACCCCCCACGTGGGACGTATTTTTGACGCCGAGAACCAGACGGTCGTCTTGTCGTCGGTCTTGTTGGCATCGTGCGTTTAGGAAAAAAAACGAGTTTTCGGCTCCCGTTTGTGCTGTTGTGGAGGAGTCGGGTTGCTTTCCGCGGGAGTAGGGAGGGGTCGGTGGTGAACTGCGCCATCTGCGGCACTCACGAGTACTCCCATTGAGACAGAGTGAACGATAATGGTTCCGAAAAACAGCAGTGTTCCGGATCCAACAGCTACGCTTAGCTAGTGCCCACCGCCAAAACCTGCGACACACCAACAAATATCACTATTCCCAGGACCAAGTACACTTTCGTCCCGTTTCCATGTTGCCAACGCCCATCCCGGGGCGGCCGCACCTTGCTCGGAGCCCGCGTCCGCCGCCGCTTTGGCCTCTGCGTCGACAGACACCAGCACGCTACCGTATTTTGCCGCCATAGCGACTGCCAGCGTCGTCTTCCCCGCCCCCGGAGGTCCCAGGATGAGGACCCGCGGAGCCTCGCTGGCGGCTTCTTCGCCGTCGACGCCGCCGCCGCCGCTGGCGTTGCCCCCGCCGGCGGCAACCCCCCCTCCGGACGTTTTACGGCGTCGAGCCGTTTTCTTCGCGCGCATGTCTTGAGGTATCTATTGGGAGAGTATGTGCGTTGTAGTTTTTTGTTGTCGGGGTGTGGGTTGAATGATGATGGGTGCGCCTGTTCCTTGGTGGTGGTACGCGAAAGAGGCCTACTGCTGTTCTGTCGATAGCCTTGTCGTTGAGGCCAATCTCCCGCTGCCGCTGTTATACTTGTTCACTCAATGAACCAAAAGGAACTAATCAAGAATGAGTTTACGCCCGGCCGGCCGTCTCCGTTCTCTCTGAGACCGAAAAAAAGCGAGAAAGTATATCGCAGGTAGGTGGCGCACCAAACCCACGTCGTCGGCAAGAAGATGATTTTACCTTCACGAGGTGGTCGTAGTCGTCCAGTTGAAAGCAGCTCTGGAGTAGCCCGAGCTCGAGGTCACTCGAGGTGGCCAGCAGGCCGCACGCGCGGCCCTGCACCAGCGCCGCTAGCGCCTGATATGCATGCACACACGATGCGTTGCTGTTGTAAGGGAATGATGGTCGTGTTGTTGCATTCGTTGCTCTTTTTTAGTGCCGTTCTGATCCCTGCCATGCGCGCTTGTCTGAAAGGCAGAGCAACGAATTTCTGTGGTCGAAGCCTCATGAAACCAAGGTGCGAATGCCATCTCGGGTTCAGCTGCATGTCGAAGGTCGAGCGCGGAAGTATGTAGGAGGAAACAACCCCACTGGTTGTGATTTGGTGTGTCGTCCAGCCCGGGTTCAGATTACTTGGACCGGAGTTATCAGGCGGGCAACGTTGTGGACTACCGTAGCTCTCACGGGATTGTTGTGGATATACGTGTTGCTTTGATACCTTTGGTAGCCGCTACATATCGCACGCTACCAAAACCGAACATAGTTGTGACTTCGTTGAGAACCAGTCGCAACACCAAGCACATGCGGAACTCTACGAGAAATCTCCCGAGCCTACAGTAGTTCCTGGTCTTCTTTTCGCTATCTTAATGACTAACAACGATTATTCGATCGGCCGGAGCATGTTCCAAGCGTCTGCCGGGTGGACGCGGGCATGATGACCATCTGTATATTTTTACTTGGTGAACCCGAATTTATTTTCTTACTTCCATATTATCCAAGTGTTCCAGTTGCACGGTCGATGAACGCGACTGCGCTTTTGCCCGCAAGCGTGAAAAACCCGAAGCCTTTTGTCAGACTGCTGTCGGACCGACCTTGTTCTCGTTGTCCTGCAGCTCGATCATGTCCGCCAAGAAGAACTCGCCGTACGTCGCGCTGAGGAGGTCGCTCTGCGCCGCGAACACGGGCATCAGGTCGTCGTGATCTTCTACGCACGCCGGCCGAACCTGTATCGGTGGTGCAGTAGTTATGGCATTCAGCGTTGTCGTTAGCACGAGGCTTGTGATACATGTATTATTGTGCTTGCTTCGTTGGGGGCGCGGAAGCGACCTTTCATCGGGTCGACATTTGCAGACACATCTCTCTTAACTCGGTCTGGCTTTTGGCATTTTGCGGAAGCTTGATGGAGTCTGAAAACACCTCAGCCGGGACTGAGACTTCGACCAAGAGGCAAGGACATCCGTGTCGCGCCTCACCCGCCTTGCTATTGGAATTTCCTGAAAACCCTGCCGTCGTTTGGAAAAGACCTCTGCCATGAGGAACCTTATACGTTGGTCTCGTGATTCATCCCCATCCGTCGCAGGGAAGTATGCACACGGCGCTACCGCCAGACGTGTGGTGAGTAACTCATTAAGCTTTCAAAGGCTGGGATGCAGCCGCAAGCCTTGTCCGGCATACATTTGAAATGGAAGTGCATAGTGCATAGCGCACAATAAAGCCGGCCGCGGACACATGTTCTTCGGTTAGGACTAAATTGATCGGCACATTGTCTGCTCTCGTGCCAACAGACGACATTGTGTCTCACTTACCGCAAGAGTTGGCAGAAAGGCCATGCGGTCGCACAGCAGCAGCCGTGGCGTCCCGTAGGCCTCGTCCAGGTTATTGGGAGACGCATCCGCGTGCCTGCTGAGCACCTGGAACGCGCGCAAGAGGTATCCCGGCGTCGGTATGCTTGCTGTCCCGGCCCCCTTCTTACTGCCTTTGCCGCCGGTGCTCGTGTCGCCCGGCAAACTCATGACGAGGTAGTCGATTTCTGGGAGCGTGTTGAATACGGTTCGAACGATGTCCTCGAGAATGCCGGCTGCCTCTTCTTCCTCGGCTTCTTCCCCCCGGCACGCCACAGCGTTGTTGTCGCCCACTTCCTCCCTACCGACAGCGACACCGCTTACCACGCCAGACGCCCGAGCGGCGCTAACGGCAACCGCAAAGTCCATCCAGAGGGTGTTCGTCATGGTCACTTCGGCATCCGCGGGAGCGTGAGTCTCGGAGAACCATTCCAGCCAGTCTTCCGAGAGACCGGCCCGCGGAGAGTCGGAGAGGATTGCGAAGCCGACCAGAATATCGGGCTGTTGCTGTTGTCTGTTGCCGAGGAGATGGACATCCCCGCCGCCGCCTGGGTTTGGATCGGGGGTGGACAGCGCACTCACGGAGAGATACGAGGTCTCGATCATCTGGCCGAAATTGTAGGAGCCGAACAGCTTTCGGAACTTGTGGGGCCACGAGGTAAAAGATTCGAAGTATCAGCAGCAACAGCAGCAGCAAATTGTGGGTGATGAGCGAAGGTGGTGTGGACCTCAGAGAATGTAGGGAGCGCGATAATTCCAACGGTGTACAGTTTCCACCCCCTGATGTAGGGGTATCGCGAAGGAGAGAGTGTGAAGTTGTACCGATGTACGGAAATTTAACCGACAGATGTCTTGGTAAACGGGTCCTTGGAACCGCCTTGAGGCCAGGCAAGGAAATTCGATGGAGGCGTTGTCTTCTTCATCAGGATCAAGTCCACGACGTGCTCTCAGGACTGTATTTTCCTCCCTGCGATGTCAAGGTAAGTCGCGGGATGTGTTCACAACCCGGGCAACGACCCGCGTCCTGCAGACGACGCCATATGTGAAGCTGCATCGATTGACGTATAATAGTTAACTGACAGATGCCTTGGTAAACGAACCCTTAACATATTTGACATGTGTTGGTAAGGGGAGGCTGAGCAATAGCAGCAAAAATTACGGCAATATTAAGAATTCTTGACTCCATGGCTGTTACCGCTCGGTTGCACACAGTTGCACGCGTGACGAATACTTCTGGCATAAGAGGTCCGCTGATATCATCAGCATAAATTTGACGGCAGTTTGGATAGTCTAACCGGTCGCCCCGGTGGTCTAGTTGGTGACCGCGAAACCCTCCAGAGGTCACTGACCTGACAGGTCAGGGGTTCGAATCCCGGCGCAATCGAGCTTTTCTTGCAAAAGTGAGTTATTCTCTCGCTTCCGCTCCTGGCCTACAGATAGCGCCCGCACTTAAGGATTTAGCAGTTAAGAAATTGAGACTCGCAAAAAATCAGAAGCGAAGAACTTGAGCACCATTTGTGAGCTCGGTTAAGAACCCCACACTACAACCTATATAGCGGCCATTTGTAGCCCACAAGAGGATGATCAGCAAAATAGAAACCCCAGCCTCGGCCAAAACTAGAGGTTCTTAATTGCGGGCGCCATCTGTAGTGGATGATAGCGCTAGTTCGTGTGTGCACAGCGGGAAGAGAGTGCTGAACTCTTCTCGCATTAAAAATCGAAGGCAAAGTACCGCAGGAGGAGAGAGCAACGAGGGGCTCTTCTGTGTAACCATGGGTTGGAGTAAACGGCACCAGTGCTGTGAGCGCTGATTTGAAGTGAAGACCAAAAAAAAAAAAGTCTACACCTTTAGATATATCTCTTTCCCACTGCTGTGTCTCCATAATAAATAGGACGAAAACACAGCACTGCCCGACCAGCAAGTTACAACGTAGCAGTCTATCTATGTACTGCCTTACGGGAGTGGCTATGTATCAGAACGTAAATAAATACAGATAGCGCCCACACTTAAGAACTTAGCAGTTAAGAAACTGAGACTCACTCGCAAAAAATCAGAAGCTAAGAACTTGAGCACCATTTGTGAGCTCGGTTAAGAACCCTCCCCTAAAACCTATATAATAGCAGCCATTTGGAGCTCACAAGAGGATGATGAGCAAAATAAGAACCCCAGCCTCGGCCGAAACTAGAAGTTTTTCAGTGCGGGCGTCATCTGTATACACACCGCAAACCGGTCGCCCCGGTGGTCTAGTGGGAAGCCTTGCAGCCTGCTAAGGGCCAGGTCATGGGTTCGAGTCCCGGCAGAGGGAGTTTTTTCCTCACTACTAAATAAATCCTGGTCTAGGATGAAAGCGACGCGCTGCAAAGAAAGCTCGTTTGTTAGTAAACCCCATAATCGACTTCGTAAGTCGCGAGGGAAGGGATTGCTGTACCCTTCTCGCGATAAAAATACCTCAGGCATGAACCGCAGGAGGGGGTCCAACCCCCCCTCCTATGTGACCCCGGTTGGGTCGTCTAGCTAGTAGAGGTGGAGGATAGGGGTAGGGGCCAGAAGGGCAGACGACAGAGTCCAATGACGGGAGAAAAACAAAACAAAAAAAAATCACGTAATAAAGTAGACTATAGGTCGAAAGCGTAAACCACACGGTGGAGACCGTGATTTCGTGGTGCTCCAGGTTGTGCGTGAAAACTCCTGTTCGTACCAGAAGTCTCCCGTTTCTAAAGTAGTAAAAAACATGCACACTCACCATGCTCGGCCCCCCCGCCTTGCCCACGAGAGCAGTAAGCCCACGCTGATCCCCAGGCTCCGCTCGTCGCACTACGATTCCCATTGCGTACCGGGTGCGCTGGTGGTCTAAATAAAACTCTCGAGGGTCTTTGGGGCTGGAGGGGTCAACGCTACGAGACTCGTCTGGCGTGCGCTCAACCGCAAAGGATTCGCGCGTTATCTCGTGCCTTCTACAATTAGTTGTGTCATCGCAAGATATGTACCGAGATACATGTAGTTTCGCACCCCCTTGTACTTCCCTCGACCATCCTCGGAATTTTGGTGTCTCGGTCGGTAAAAATCGTCGATAAAATACGAAACGCCGAAGTTCGTGCAAGGTTACGCCGCCATGTGCACTTTCAACTCCCATTCGTCCGCGCCGCGTGTGATCATCTGTGATCACGATCACCATCATCATCTCCTCACACCGTTCTCGTCCACCGCAACAGGCTTATCTCTCGTAGACACCAAGAAACAGACCTTGAAGGATGCTTTCCACCATGTCTAGTGCTGCGGTGCGTGCCGCCCGGCCGGTGCTGGCCCGCAACATGTCCGCGATCACGGCTGTGAACGGGAGGTACATCATCGACTCGAGGGGGAACCCAACCGTCGAGGTAGGTGGGTGTGAAGTGTGTATGCAGAAGGCAAAGAACGATATGTTAAGGGCGGACGGCACTGCGCAAGACAAGGCTGCTGCTGTGCCAAGGCCAAGCGCTCGCGGCTAAGCTCGACGATACCCAGCCGTCGTCGCATGCTTTGTACCTTGCGTGCGATGGCTTGTCACCGTTGTAGCCGTTGGTGACGCGCTGCTGCGGTTCTCCGGTGTTGCACACACACCTCACGGCGCAGTAGGCAGCAGAGTATGCCCTTTTGCACGGCAGGGCAGCAGCGACAATTTCCGCACAGTCTCGGCTTCATGGTACAGCACCGTCGCTGGTTTCTACACAACTGCTGTTGTCTCTGGTTGGGGTTGAGTACACTTCGGTTGCTGCTGCTGCTGCTGCTGCTGCGCACCAAGAGCAGACTCGTTGGGTCGTATTTCGAAAAAAAAAAAAATCAGTAGTGGTTGCTTCTGTTGGCCAAATCAGGGGCACGTGTTGTTTGTGCAGGCAGACTGCTTCCTACACAAACCAAAGCGACGCACGAGCGTTCTCTCGTCGCTGCCAGCTCGGGCACGGGTGGTGTTCTTGTTTGCAACATGTGGGGCACCTTCACTTCCTTCTCTAGTGTAGCACCATAACCTCTGCTGTTGGTATCTGCCGGGGGGGCGCTATAGTAGCGTTAGCGCATTTTTCTCGTTTTTTCGGTCTGAAACTTAGCCGAAACGCGCACAATCCCTCAACACGAACTTCTCTGTTACTGCTGTCGAGTCACCTGTGTACCACAACAGTAAAGGTGCACCTGGGAGTGGGTGAGAGAGAATCAGAGCGCACGGTAAACTCAACGCTAGCCGCCGTGTTTCTTGTTGCTGTCACCCGAAACGCAAGTACTGAGAACGCCAGTGTTCCATAAAAATGGAACGCACGCATGTGCATATGCACAGCAACCTACAGCAAGCAGTGTACACATCGGTCGCCCTGGTGGCCTAGTGGGTAACCTCGCAGCCCCAAAAGGGCCAGGTCATGGGTTCGAGTCCCGGCAGAGTGAATTCTTTCCTCACTAAATAAATCCTGGTCTAGGATGAAAGCGACGCGCTGCAAAGTTCGTTGCTGTTAATAGAAAACCATAATCGACTTCGAAGTCGCGAGGGAAGGGATTGCTGTACCCTGCTCGCGATAAAAATACCTCAGGCAGGACCCGCAGGAGGGGGTCCAGCCCCCCCCTCCTATGTGACCCCGGTTGGGTCGTCTAGCTAGTTGAAGCGGAGGATAGGGGCCAGAGGGGCAGACGACAGAGTCCAATGATGGGAGAAAGAAATATATATATATATATGTTGATCGACTTCATAAGTCGCGAGGGAAGGGCTTGCTGCGCTCTTCTCGCGATGAAAATATCTCAAGGCAGGAATCGCAGGAGGGGGTCCAACCCCCCCCCTCCTTTATGACCTCGGTTTGGTCGTCTAGCTAGTAGAAGTGGAGGATGGGGGTCAGAGGGGCAGACGACAGAGTCCAATGATGGTAGAGAGAAAAAAAAATGCGAAGTGTTGTCCATGTGGTACCATAAATACAGCAGTAGGCTGCTGCTGCACACACGGCATGGATGGCAGCCGTGTTCACCGGGAGAGGTCTATTAATTGTGCTTGAAGTGTTGAGTGCTTCGTGTGGCGAATCGAGGTGCATATCAAGTACAGTTCACATCGACCACGAGCGCACCAACAGATGTACTGTATATCGACCGAGGGCGTAATTTTGCAGCCTCCCGAATCAAGGCGGTGGTGCATGTACATCCAGCAGTACCGCCTTCCTTTTGTTGCCATTTCGTGTAATTCGGGACCAGCGCGTACATCCCTACCGCGGTCCAGCACCTTCGGCAAGACTTGCGATAGCGTACGCAGATCACGCTTTGCTGACCCGCCGCGGAAAAGCAGACCAGAATCTCAAACGAGGCGGAGCGATGATAGCTTGAAACGGATCATGTTGTCACCTCCCCCAAGAACGACAAGAACAGGTTGTCTTCCATTTGTATCTAAATTGAGTGGGCGATCGCTGGTTGGGATTCTACCGAAGGCGTTGTGCGAGGTAGGGGGGGGCGGGTGGGACACGGGATGCATTCGTCGAGCAGTCGACAACGCCACGCTATTTTCAGATAAGGGTTATGGGTTCCTACTTCACGGGCTCTGAACCGCTGAGTTTGGGCACCCCCCCCACCCATTTAAGAAACTACTGGTTGTACACAACGCCGCCCTATCATAACGCCCTGTTGCATAAGGACATAACCGCCAATAGTCTGTCGTCGATTGCCTAACCGCCATGTGATGAACGCAAAGCATAAATACCCCC
>CACKRE030000409.1:37178-48139 GCA_902602495.3 Ectocarpus sp. CCAP 1310/34 | reverse complement strand
TGCATTTAACACACACCCACATGTCGGTTATGAAACCTCATCAACCACACGCCTCTATCGGCGACCACGTCATCAGGAGGCAATGATGAGAAATGTTCTCCCGTGCCCTTCTCACATTTAACGACATGAAATTCCACAACATAACATACATGAGACGCACAAGACAGCTACCAAACTGATGTTTGAGCCTGTCACCCGAGAGTTGTCCCTATATGTGCTGTCTAGGAAATCGTAGACATACCGGTAGTTTTCTCTGACCCTATGATTCATGCTCTGACTCTTTTCTGCGATAGAGATGGCACATCAGCCGCACATACTCCGCACATATGCATGCCAAACTGAGAATATGTTTATAAACTGATGGAGATTGCATGTCCTACAACTAACAGGGTGCGACACACAAAACGCCCGACTACCCAACAGTACCCAACACCTTTCGTCTGCACCTTCCCAACATAACATATATGAGACACACAAGACAGTTACCAAACTGATTTGTTGAGCCTGTTACCCACAGGGGAGATGTCCCTGTATGCTGTCTGGGAAATCGTAGACACACAGGTAATTTTCTCTGACGCTATGATTCCATTGATAATCTGTCTCTGACTATTTTCTATGATAGAGATGGACTCGTTGCGTCACATTAAGAAAAATAAAACAAAAGACACAAGACCCAAAAGCGAAAAAAATCTCCCGGACTACTCACTTCAAGTTCATCACGTAGTCCGGGTGGGAAACAAACTCTCAGGTAGCGCCTTCGTGAGGAAGTCGGCATGCTGATNATCACGTAGTCCCGGTGGGAAACAAACTCTCTCTCAGGTAGCGCCTTCGTGAGGAAGTCGGCATGCTGATACTTCGACGCTACGTGGATGATCTCTACCTCCTTCTCATCTACGAGCTGCCTGAGGAAGTGATGCCGCGCGTCGATGTGCTTCGAGTTGGAATTCGAGATCGGGTGTTTTGCGATCTGGATAGCCCCTTCGTTGTCTTCATACAGTGGAATGCACGGCCGCAACTCCTTAGGCAACATGAAACACCAAACTTGCCTCAAAAACAAAATCTCCTTCCCCATGTCCGCCACCGCCACGTATTCTGCCTGCGTGGTAGACAAATTCACACACTTTTGAGTCTTGGACAACCATGCAATCGCCCCTCCCGCACACATCACTACCCCCGAAGACCGATCCCTGGGCCTCCCGCCTCCCGCTCATGTACGCGCAGAAGTCGTTGTAGTGGGCGAGGATTTCGTGGCGTAACTTGTGACATTCGGAGGTCTCGTGGGTGCTGTTGGGGCCGTGGAGCTGGCAGAAGTGCGATGACTGCTGCTGATGTGGCTGCACCGACCTTTGTGGTTGCTGGAGCCGATGTCCGCCTTGCTCCGATCCTGCAGCGGCTGGTTTCCCCGCCTCGCCGCCCCGGCCCACGCCGGCAGCGACGAGGGCGTGCCTCATCTCTTCCTTCCCCTCTCCGGCTCTACGCTCGTACCTCAGCTCGTGCTCTTTCAACCTCAGCATCTCCTGCATTGTAGCCCTCGACAACATCGAATCAAACAGGAGACGGTCTTTAGTTTTCTCAAACCTTGGGAGAAATCCCCGGACTTTGTGCCTGCACATCGACTTTTCATCCCTGCTATCACCATACGATCGAAGTCTCATCCACAGCGCAACTGCCCTACCATAATAGTCCATAAGACTCTCCTTGCCTCTGGCCTATTACGTTCCATGCGCTGTCAGGAGTTTGTCGCTCCTGACTCTTGTCCTGGCTGTATTGTTCGAAAAACACGCGGTACCCTGCTTGAGGTGATTCTGATGCCAAGATTTGGGCTTGTACGGGTTGTGCTGTGATCTTAGCCAGCATGAACGTCCAAATCTTCCTGGATTGCTTCACTCTCTCCTCTCCGAACGTGCTGCTCAACCCACCAGCTGCACAAACAGGGACCTCTGAACTCCTCATCACACCAGCAAGTCCCTCACTCTCCAGCCACGCTTCAAAAGCACTCGTGAACACTCGCAATGCAACTTCGATCGATCTGTTCTTCAGATAGTCATCACTCCATACTGGGACATCTGTTCTTCTCTCTCTGCCTCAGTTCTAAGATCTGGTTGTTAGACGTGCCTGAGTGGGCACGGTGCCCCTGGTCATGAGTTGATGTCGCGAAGGCCTGCTTGAAGAGGTCAACCAGCTCACGCATCGTGTCGCGCTGATCTTCCCCTCCTGCTGCTCGCGCACCCCCTCGGCCTCGTGTATCGCTGACGAAGAAAGAATCGCTCCCTCCTCCGACCGCGACGCCTTCCCCGGGGGGAGAGACAGCCTGACCTGATCCCCCCGGAGGCTCTCGTCCGTCTCCGTCCGGCATGTTGCGCGCTTGGACACGGCGGCCACTCTCTTGATCGTTACGCTAGCGNAAGAGGTCAACCAGCTCACGCATCGTGTCGCGCTGATCTTCCCCTCCTGCTGCTCGCGCACCCCCTCGGCCTCGTGTATCGCTGACGAAGAAAGAATCGCTCCCTCCTCCGACCGCGACGCCTTCCCCGGGGGGAGAGACAGCCTGACCTGATCCCCCCGGAGGCTCTCGTCCGTCTCCGTCCGGCATGTTGCGCGCTTGGACACGGCGGCCACTCTCTTGATCGTTACGCTAGCGTGTTGAGTAGGTTTGTGCGTCGGTGCCTTGGCGCGCGGGGTCCCTTGGTTGGGAAACAAAAGAGCCAGCGGCGCGGTAGCCGCCAACGGTACAGTGTAGGAACTATGATGGGCGTGACAGCCTTCTACTTTGGGATGGAGCGTGATAGCTCGGGTATGGTATCTCTGGATGTGGCGTGGAAGCCTGGTGACGTGATAGTCGTGGTGTATATGTATAAGTAAGGACGTGGTAGTCCGGATGGCGTGTTAGCCGGGTGGCGTAATAGCCAGGATTGGCGTGGAAGTCGTGGCATGATAGCCGTGGTAGCGTGATAGCCGGGGAAAAAGGACTTGATTGCACAGAGGAAGGAGGAAAAAGAGGGAAAAAAAACAAGTGAGAAACCACAACGCACAATCACCATATCCGTTGTAGACACACACATACCCCCACCCTCAATCCTGTAATATACGGCAAAGTTGGTACCACCAAAATCGAATCCAAAGCAACTGCTGAACCCCCAAACTCCCCGCTCCATTTGCTCGGAAATTTCTTGCTTGCAATGATCGGTCGATGCTGTGAGTACGTCGAACATAAGCGATGCGGCGCATCCTGTTTCACCATGAACATGAGGACGACTCATGCCTCGTTCTCCACGGCAATCGACTCCGCTTGATCGAACTACATGCAGAGGACACCACTCTCGAGGTCTTCAGCCCTAAACTCCAACATCTACAGCCGTGCCGACTCGGGCCTGGCCGTGGCTCGTTGCAGTCTCATGCTTGTAGACCGCATAATCCACGTCCGCGGGGAAAAGAGGATAGTAAAGGCAGCACCGGAAGAAGCACAACCGCGGGATACTGTTAACCTCCTTGTTGTTAAAGAAGGCTACCACCAAGGCAGCTGGCAGTATGTCGTCCTCTGTAGTTGCTGATGAAGATCAGCTCCACGAAAAGGGTAGAGAGCATGCTGAAGCCATCCAGGAACGAGCATCAAAGCGTGGCAACCAACAGGCTGCCGCTGCTGCTGCTGCTGCTGCTGCTGCGGGGAAGGGGAGGCGCAAGGGGGCGGACGCAGCTCTCTCCAACCCTCTAGCATTGGCTCACGATGGCGGGACGAGAAGCGGGGCTACCCCAGAGGCTTCGCGCGAGGAGCAGGTGAGGTTTTGGGTTGTTGAAGTGCTGTTGAAATGCTTGGACTACAATTGTACTTCTTGGCGCCAATTCGTGCCGCTCTATATTTATGTACAGTACAGTCGTCCCGCTTTAAAGACACATCACGTTTCTTTCGGGTGTCTTTTACGCAGGGAAGTGCCTTTAAGATTCCGGGGCCACTAACTCACTGTCCCCGGGGCCAATGGTAGCGTAGAACGCGCATGAAAAGTTGCATGGGATTACTGTTGTACTTGTTGCAGTCACTCTTCTACGTATGGCATTTGTTGTTGGCCCACCCATACTCCTGCTGAATATCACACACACCCTCCCCCGACTCCAACAATTCCTGATAGATGTACGCAGGCTTCGGAGGAGCGTCGCTCTAGCGCGCTGGAGTTGACCCAGAAAGACCACATGTTGATGGAGCGAGTACGGGTCATGCTGGGGGCGAGCGCTGCAGACCAGGCAGCAGCTAAGGAGGCGGTGGTCAACGCGGCGAACACTCGCGCGCTCCGTGCCTCGCTCCAAGCGCTGAAGTGGCACAGCAACAGCTCGATAGGGTGGACCGCGTACACGACAGCGCTCGCCACAGCAGCGGGAGCGGGGGAGCACACGTGTCCTGACCCCAACCTGTGCCACCCTGGCAACCGGTGCAAGCCCGCTGAGCCTGGTGGAGTGAGCTTTGCCGAGCGAGCCAAGAGTCTCGGCATTCGGTACGAGACTTTCGGCGACGCACGTTTCCGGATGCACAACACGAACCACGACATCGCCCCCAGGGACGCTGTGAGTGACGGGTGCTACGTGTATAACGAGCGCAAGACACGGAGTGACGTGACGAATCCCGAGGTAATGGCTCTCGCCAAGGCTTTTTGGCACTCCGACGACGTTTCCCGTGCAACAGGAAATTCAGGCAAGTTGCTGCGTCGCGCACGAGTTTCTGCTAGGCTACGCCGCGGAGGCGGACAAGGCGCGTGAAGGCCACTTCACAACCTGGTCCCCTTACCGGATCAAGAGCTTCGAAGTCAGGAAGTTTGGCCCCAAGGAATTCCTCGCCCACCGATAGATCTGACGGGGATCCCTGGAAGTTCCAAGCTATACTTTTTCACGGGAACAGAGGAGGAGCAGGAGGATGTGCAGGATACCTGTAGTCTTGTGTGGGCTACAAGTGTGGGGGTGCAGACAGACGATTCTGGGGTGGAAGCGGCCGGAGGTAAGGTGTTGACGGCTAGGAAGTGGGTGGTAGACGAGTCCAGGGCGAGGAAATGGACCGCCCCCAAGAACTTCACCAGATCTTGGAAGTTGCGGGTTCGGGGCGCATCGTGCTACTGCACGGCTTGCCGAGCAGGCTGCTACGATGACTGCATGGTTGCGAAGGTGTACCCCGACTTGGTTGGCAAGGTGATGGAGAAGTCGGGAAAGGAGAAGGTTGGGAGACGCACGCTTGGGCCTCAATTGACCGGCGGTATTGTTCCGGTGATTCCTTCGGACGAGTCTCCAGTGGCGCCTACTCCCAACCCCATGCCTAGTCCGACGCTTGACGAGAGCATGGGGGAGAAGGAAGATGGGGAGGAGGAGATGGAGGAGGAGAGGGAGGAGGAAGAGGACGAAGAGGAAGAGGAGGAGGAGGAGGATGGGGAGGAGGAGGAAGAGGAGAGGGAGGAAGAGGAGAAGGAGGAAGAGAGATACGAGAGCTCAAGGGGGCCCGTACGCGTTGCGAAGAGGAGGTTCTCGGAGTTGGGCTAGTGAATATGTGTTGACTGCCAACCGTGAAGAGTAGAAGCACTTAAATTGATCAGAATGTGGGCAAATCCCCGTTTTTTCCCCGGGGGGGGGGACGGAATTTTCGTGTCCCCTGTCTCGTTTTTCCCCCGTGTGATTGGCACAAGCTGCAGGGCTGTTTGTAACTGAATAGCGGTCCAAAACGCACTCAAATTGACCAAGATATAGGAAAATCCCCGTTTTGTTCCCGGGGGGAACAGAATTTTCGTGTCCCCTGTATCGCTTTTCCCCATGCCGTTGGAACAAGCTGCAGGGATTTTGTTTCCGGAACAGCGGTCAAAAAAGCACTCAATTGGCCAAGATATGGGCAAATCCCCGTTTTGTTCCGGGGGAGGGACGGAAATCTCGTGTCCCCTGGTTCGCTTTTTCCTATCCATTGAGTAAGATAAATCACCAAATTTCGCTGAAAACCCACCTTCCCGACCCCGGATAAATCATCTCAGACCGGATGTCGCATGTACACACCCAGAGCAACCCACAGTTGACTTTTCAAAGACTAGGCGGTTTGGCAATAACTCCAATCTCAACCTCACTTCGGCATACGCCGGAAGGCCCCCAAGGCTCAAAATGCTTTTACAGTGGTCTACTACATATGAGAAACAGGACCGGACTCCGGACTCAGAACATTCATCACACGCTACATCAGTACTTCAGTCTGGAAGCACATGGTACAACGTAGCAATAGCCTGTGCTCTTATCGATGAGACACGCAAGGATTGATTGGTGTTTCTTGTACGCGGGCGGGCCGGCAAGCCGCAACAAATAGCAGCCATATATCTACGCACCTTCCAGCGCATGCGATTACCGTCGTTCTCTCTCATGGTCAGCTATCCATTCAAAGAATCTGGGAGACACAAAATCCGGTTAAAAACAGATCGAGACTCGAGAACTTGACCATGAGAACAGGTGCTCATACGAAAACTACAGTCCACAGTAAGTCGAGGTTGGGGAACCCCACAGAGAGGTAAGAAACTCCGAAGGCCTTGTCCCGCAGAAGATAGATACTACCGTCGCATCTCCACGAAGCCCGAGAATAGGTATCGTCGGCGCTTTCTTTCGGCGGTCAAGCCAACCCCACTCGTCCCTGGCGATGTGACAATCGACGACATCCCTTTGAAACGTTAACAGGACCATACTCGTCATCAAGCCCAAGCTAGAGAGCTCGGCCCTAAGCATTGTATCAGCGTTGCCCCTGCCGGTTAAACGGGAGAGCTCTTTGTGTGTGCGTTTTAGTTGTTGAAGCGCCATCTGCGGCGACAACGCTCTGATGCTGTTGTTAAACGGTCCTGTCTCAGCCGGGTAAATGGTTAACCTTTTCCCGGGTGGCTGAGTGGTCTACCTCCATACCATATGGCGTCGTCTGCAGGACATATGTCGGGAGTTCGAATCCATATGTTAAGGAGGTAGACCACTCAGCCACCCGGTAAAAGGTTAACCATTTACCTGGCTGAGACAGGACCTTATAACACTCTCTAGCACTAAAACCTAGCGGGAAGTAATCCCCAGGGCCACACGTAGGGTCGACGACTTTCTTCAGACGGTAGGGAGGATGCTTGTTCCGCTAGGATTTTTAGATGCGAGTGTGTTTTCACCTTTCACGCACAAGTCATTTTCTCTTTTTTCTGTTCGAATCAGAAAATAAAGAAAGTGCACACGTCGGGATTCGAACTCCCCACACATGTCCTAGACGACGC
This sequence comes from Ectocarpus sp. CCAP 1310/34, assembly GCA_902602495.3. Lineage (NCBI taxonomy): Eukaryota > Phaeophyceae > Ectocarpales > Ectocarpaceae > Ectocarpus > Ectocarpus sp. CCAP 1310/34. The sequence continues at coordinate 40,895 of CACKRE030000409.1, read as the reverse complement.
CATATGAAAAGGGGGCAGACCACTCAGCCACCCGGGAAAAGGTTAACCTTTTACCGGGTGGCTGAGTGGTCTACCTCCTTAGCACTGTTACCTACATCAGCCTTGATACTCTTGTTATGGTTCCCCTACCCCTCTAACTTCGTTCCCCCTCTGTCACCCTCCTCACCCCGATACCCTCCTTGCCTTGATAATTTATCAATCCGCTTACCCTCCGTACCCCCTTACGCCCCTTGCCCCCTTACCCTCCTTACACCCAAACCCCCCTCACTCACGCCCTTACCCCCTTACCTCTACAACCCAGCCCCTACAGCTCCTGGCCAATCCCACACAGAAGGTGGGAGCAGCTAGAATGGATGTGGTGGAGAAAAGCAAGACTGAACGTGGACATCGAGTCGGCGACAGCCAACCCTTTATTTCGACATGAACAGTATCAATGTTTCTACCACCCAGCTGCTCACAACATAGAACGAACACCACACATTCACACCCACATTTCACACACACAGAAACGAATACGATGCCCGTGGATTAAAACCCCCGAGCCGACACGATCACGGTAAAACTCTCACCCCCACGCATACACTTAAACTCGGCGGATGCCTGCACACCCTGCACACCACGAACAGGACCACAAGGCAACCGGACACTACAGTAGAAGCACCTGACATGTCTACCGTACGCCGACTACAGAACCACCTTGATCTTGACCAAACGCTGGGTGGTCTTCGTGACCCTACATAGTACAACACGTAGACAATGGCCTCCACAGCAGGTGGTTCCAAGAAAGACGCGGAAATACCCAAGCACAACAATCGTGGCGCATCAGAGAAAGCCCAACATCTAGAACACCAACATCGTATCTAATCTCCCAAAACTCTTGAATCGAATCTGCGTAATCTGAGACATGGCAAGCATGAAAGCACGTGACATACGTGAGAGTGCGTTCATCACGGGCACGCACACAACAAAAATCAAACATTCAATACCAACCGAATGTACGCGGATCACGCCTAAGAGCTGCAACAGAAATCACAAGCAGCTACTACTGGTATGCTAGTCTACCCAATCACGAAATTGTCTCGAGCCTCAGCAACCAGCTTTACAGGGGAAAAAAGCCACCAGGAATTGTCGTGAGGCTCAATTGATGCCCCCGTAGACCAAGTTAGTGTGTGGTACACTAGACCGTTCCAAATCGACGCGGACTCTTGTCGGCAGGCTACGATCGTAACTGAATCCGTCCTCAATGGCCGACGGAATTTACCCCAGGTCCAATTCTCAACGCAGGCTGCAGATGTATGGTGCCACAAAATTCCAAATGAACAACAGGGTACAGTGAGGCACGCCCAATGCTTCTAAGTCGTCACAAGCTATCTCAAGGGCCGGTTGGGGCAATCGTATCGCCATTAAATATCATACTACAAAGCGATCGACAACTATGTTGCATGGCTTAACATATCGAGTGCTTTTTTTGCCACAAACACTGGTGCTAACCTGGCATTTTCTGTCTGCGACCTCGAGCACTCCAGAATACGTCCTAGTTTATGTTTTTTTGTTGATGTCGCTGTTGCTGCTTGCAGCAGCAGCAGCTGCAGCTTCAGCTGCTGTCATTGATTGGTGCGATTGCGTCTGGTTGCAAGGTAACGGACGGTTACAGCTTTCCCCCTCATATCGCAGCCAAAGATGCTGGTGAGCCACGACGACGGCCGGGGCTTCTACCCCCCGCGCCGTTGCCTGCTCCCTCAGACCTCGCTGCTCCTCGCACACGGCAGAACCATTCCCTAGAATCTGATTCCGCGTTGCTCTCACACCCTCAATATTTTCAGCGCCTGATTCGGCGCCGATGTGTCCATGCTCTGTGATCCGGGCCTTCCCTACACCCGGGCTTTCTTTGCCCATGCGTCCCTTGTCATTATGTATGGTCCTTGAATCCTCGGTGCGAGGAAACGCAGGCTTCGGAGTATCTTCCGGACAACACACGCACACACGAAGGATGGTGCATACCAACGTTAGTGTCACCACATAATTGGGAACACACCTCTCCGACACTTTCAACAGTAGGCAGCGTGGCCGTCGGTGTGTGGTGAGAGGGTTGCCTTCTGTCTGACCCCTTCTCACGAACAGCGATCGCCCATGGCAAAGCTGCAACTAGGAAGGAATGTTCTAGGAGATTTTGCAGCCACCCTTAGAGGCCGAAGCCACGTCTATTTTGCGGCCGAAGTCGCTTGTATCGGCCCGGCTCTCGTTGGACGAGACAGCAGAGTGAACGGTCACGACCTGGGGTGTGATAGACACTGGTAAAAGAGCAATGAACTTGTGTCCAAACGGGAGGCTACCTACAAACTCCATGCACGCATGCCAACGAAAACGCAAAACACCCAACAAACGAGCGGGAACCTAGACGGTTCAATAAAATAATAACCCAACAGCTTCAGCAACGTGTGCGTAACCCCCTTCTCACAATTAAGTTGATGAAGGTCTTCAACCCCACCTCGAACAGAAATATGGTGCCCTCGTCCAACATGCCTCCCGCAACGCAACTCAACCCTACTGGCAATTGNAGAGAGAGAAAGAGAGAGAGAGAGAGAGAGAGAGAGGGAGAGAGAGAGAGAGGGAGAGGGAGAGAGGGAGAGCGAGAAGCAGGGAGAGCGAGAAGCAGGGAGAGCGAGAAGCAGGGAGACAGACAGACAGACACACCGAGGGAAGATGAGGAAAGAGTTGAAGGTGATCCCCCCTGGCACTGTGGGCGATTATCAATTGACCTACGAAACGGGTAGCCTCATTACCAATGTTAGTGTCTGGTTAAAAACACGCAAAATAGTAGTGCGGCCGTTGAGGGAACATGAGGGGGCTAACAAACGGATCCCTGTCCTAGGTTGATGCGCGGAGAAGGAAAAATCATGAAAATTCGCGACTGGAGGTACGAGACTTTCTAGCTTGTGCTGGAACATGCCAAGGGCTAACGTGGGCAACAACATATGCAAGGGTGAACATACAACCCTAAGGCAAGTACCGAAGGAAGAGAATGGGAGGACAAGGAAAGGAAAAAAAAATGCGACCTTCCTCCTGTGTTACCCCGGCTGGTACATGAGCTAGATACAATCATCGAGAGGTGTGGAGACCGGCGCCTGAATGAATAGGAGGAACACACATTCATACACTTCATTGGTCAGCCAGTTTGCGCCATTGATGCCAACGTTAAACAATAAGAGTAAGTACTAGAGAAATGACACACACACACAGGCGTGATCAAAATGCTCGTCAACGAACTAGTCGCGGACGCCAGCCAGGTACTGCGGCGGGGGGGGGGGGTACTCATAGTCGTGCATGCCGTAGTCGTTAGACCATTGACCTCGCATCCCTACAAAGCCGGGACGGAGCACGCCGGGTTCTCACCGGACCAGGCTCTCACATCACCAAGCGCGAAGCGCCGTGAGATATTCGGCGAGTCGCATGAAGGGTGCGCTTCATCCTGCTAAGGGTTTTCGGCATCTTGTGCTTCCGTCCTTGCGTACGGATGACAGCTGCGTATGACTTAATTTACTTTCTGGTGCTTTCACTTCCAGAGACAGTTGTAAGCACTGTGTAACTGCCTCGAGGGTGCTTGACCATTTTAACACAACGTGGTGCGATCATCCCCCTTGCGCGGAGTGAGGGTTCTCCACCCCGCACAACATGATCTACTCGACCACCATTATGGTTACCGCAAAAACAAAACCG
>CACKRE030000409.1:24983-35719 GCA_902602495.3 Ectocarpus sp. CCAP 1310/34 | reverse complement strand
AGGCATGTTGGACGAGGGCACCATATTTCTGTTCGAGGTGGGGTTGAAGACCTTCATCAACTTAATTGTGAGAAGGGGGTTACGCACACGTTGCTGAAGCTGTTGGGTTATTATTTTATTAAACCGTCTAGGTTCCCGCTCGTTTGTTGGGTGCTTTTCGTTTTCATTGGCATGCGTGCATGGAGTTTGTAGGTAGCCTCCCGTTTGGGCACAAGTTCATTGCTCTTTTACCAGTGTCTATCACACCCCAGGTCGTGACCGTTCACTCTGCTGTCTCGTCCAACGAGAGCCGGGCCGATGTAGTGCGGGTCCAATGAAAAACGGCGGCGGATTGACGGTGCGGGTTTACATAGCCTTCGTAGTTGTTGGCTTGTTCGCTAAGTCCGTTCGGAGAACTAAACCTCGAACCGTGGATTAATATTCCTCTGCTACTCTTTTGTAGAGCTACTATCCGTTTCGTTGTCGGATTTTGAGTGTGCGCATGCCGCTTGCGTTTGCCTTTGCTCCTCTCGAGTCTAGCCGGTAGCTTTCTGCTTATGTCGAGAGTTCCATTGTCGGAGTATTTCAATCTTGATTTCCGCAGTTCGCACCTAAGCAGTTTCGCCCTTCTCGCTTGAAAAATGAAGGCAGGCGCAGTTGAAGAGTCGTTATTGTCTGCGTGGTCCTCGATCGGAACAAATCACCTATATGGACGACACAGTATCGACAGATCAAATCTTCGAGCCACTCTTAGCGAGCGAGGTCCCGTCAGAAGTACAATAAAGCAGATGTCTGTCCGGCTCGGTGTGTCCTTCCCGTCCTACCCGAAGGTAGAGCCGTAGCTCATTGGAAACAGCAGTGCTCTGGCTTTGTTCCTCGTCTTCGACATCCTGTTCATGCGTTCAGTTGCACAGCGAAAGGGTCTCAGCAGCTCGTTTTTTCTTAGAAATTTACTCCCGCCGGTAGAAATAATGATTTTCACGATCCGCCACCATTCTCAGTTGTTGCGGCGGAATTCATTACGCCCGTGAACTGACCATTAGAGGCGACTTTCCATTTTCCCTTGCTTGTGCTTGTTTCGCACCCCGCAAGCTTTGCGTCCGCTTGTAGCAAGTTCCTGCTGCTAGGGCAAGCAAGCGGATTGCGAGAGCTAGGGCGCGCCTCGGCCCAAGTGTCACCCTGCCTGTGTCGGGACACGCTAGCGTCGAGGGGGACCCGTGGCATGGTCTTCCTCGGCGCCAGGAGGGCGGTCGTGGCGCGCGTGGCCCAACAAGTGCCTATAGGGGGAGCAGGAAAGCGTTTCACAAGGGGAGACATCGGTAGTGGTTGCCTCAGCAGTCTCCGGATCACCCCCGCCTCCACTCTCCCCGAACCCCGCCCCCCTCCCGATTGTCGATCAGTAGCTGTAGCCCTCCCATAACGTTGAGTTCCACTCCCATTTAGTCATACCTTACCTCTTCGATCCCCGTCGCCCACGGCTCGCGAGCGTCCTCGGCTTCGGCGAGAGAAAAAGAAAGAGAGAGGGCAAACACCACTCCGACCGTCGGCGTCCCGTCTGCCGCCAGATGCAACGACGACTACGGCGATCACAGGGACTCCTTCCGCTTCCCGGCATTTGAATCTAAACCGAGTACACGCTACGTTACGCGAGGGGGGGGGGTGCTCGAGACACGAGCTGGATTTCCGGCTTACTCTTCCCGACGCGACAGGTAAATGTGTTTGATGAGGATGCCTTCGTGTTTGCATGCAGAGTTTACAAGGGGCCAAGCAGCAGCACACTTGAGCATGAAAATAACCGCGAAGATAGATAGGGGAGCCGAAGCCCGAGTAAGGAGCGTAGAGGAAGTGGGGTGTTGGGTTACCGCTGACTGGTCGGTCTTTTCTGTCGGTCGGGGTCAGGCGTCACGTTGGAATCAGTGGAGGCAGCCCGCCGGCAGCAAGAGTGACGCGTGTGGGTGCGAGGGTATTTTACTATGGCACGTGAAATATCAAGGCAAGAATAGACATCCCTTGCTACTAATGTGGTAGAAATTGACGTGTTTGCACGGTGCGGAAGAACCGCAGATTTCACCGCCCTCCGCGTTTAGCCTGTGATCGGGGTATGTAGCATTTCGTCCTGTGTTCCAACAGGTTTACCCCCTTAGGTATATCAAACGCCTTGAGGTTTCGTTATTTATTGCTTGTAGGTCGGGATCAAAGACTTCGTTCTTTCCTAGAATGTGCTTCCAAACCGTTCCGGCTCTCCTTGACTTGCCGAAGATTAATGGGTCGTTGTTTCATGCGAAAAACTTGTACCAATCGGCACTTCCGTTGTTTTTCATCGCGTTGCGTGGAGCACGTAGTGATCGATGGGCCAGGCTACACACTTGTGCAGGCTCATCACGAAGCAACTTTTCGGTCGGGACTTCATCTTGTTGAAATCGTTGTTCACGGTAAGCGCCAAAAAACCTGGTGCATGATAACATGCAGTTGGTCCTCTCGTATATATCAGGCAGTGCAAATATTTGGACTGGTGCACCAGGCCCAAGCCAGTTTGTTGTACACCCCTGGTTGGTGCAAGTAGATACCCAGAAGGACAACCAGATGGCGTTAGAGTAAAGACTGGAGGGGGTACGGCGGACGAGGAACCGGCTAAGGAGGGTGAGAAATCAATCGATCTGGTCTTCACCGACGGGGTTTTTCCAGAACCGCGCCGGAAGGGCGAAAGGAAGGCCTCGTTAACGAAAAGGACAACTGTGCAAGCACAGCCTTGTGTCCAGATGGTGATCCATCAGCACACCATGGTGGGATTCTTTTTCGAACCTCCCCCTTGCCTGCCCCGGATATATATGCAATACGGAGCACCATTTCCACCTTCGTTGAAAGCGAGGCAACTGCACAGCCCTTTGTTCGGATTGTGATCCGTAAGTGGCGTTCTTAATCGAAACTTCCCCTTCCCTGCCCCTCGTGGATACGAAGCAGCACCGTTTCCACCGGCATTGAAAGCAAGGCAACAAGAATGCGAACTGCTACTCTCTTACCACCCCCCGTCGAGTAGACAGGACAGGGTATGAACGAAACGCCGGGCAACAGAAGCACCCGTGCTGCAGATTCAAAACGTTATCTGTAGAGTACGATATTTACACATGGCTTCAAACCCTTCACCATACCCAACCCCTTTTTTATGGAAGATACCAGCGGCTAGCAACGACCGATGTTGCGAGTCTGGCCTACTTACGCCTGCCTAAGCCGAAACATGAAGGGGAAACCATTGCTGACAGCACCACACATTCGTAAAAAACACGCGGCTATCCTGGCGGTGGCTTTGCCAATTTTCCCCTGGACGCCGCCTTTGTACCAATGGACGTGTAAAACGAGATATATACACATTGCGCACCGTTTACTGCTGTCCTTGAGCCCCCTCAAGCGTGCACTGAACTCTTGACAAGGCTATGGTGCACAGCTCATGACTACTAGACGGAGGCATGCTGGAAAAACACAAACACGAAACAAGGAGCAACAAATAAATCCTCTCGAGTGTACTTACACATATTGGCCGCCTCCCCACGCAACATCTCTTGTCGTGCAAGGTGGCCGCATCGATGTATCGCGCGCATTCGCAGCAAATCGTACGCGAGGGCCCTACAGTACCGAAGCGAACCCGTGGAATCCTTACCCTGAAAACTGCCTCACCGCCGCAGAAAGGCAAATTGGTACCTATCGAATTCCAACTCTCTTGAAGTCCTATGGTAGTGCAATAGCGTCCAGCCCCCGATGCCGTCGCGCGTCTTCGACTAACCTTGATGTGCATGCCGCCTCTCATTCATCCAAGCAGTTACGGCACGAGATAGCCGAGCGTACGCTGCGTTGTCAAGCTTGCCGAAAATCCGGTGGACTGCGAACAGGAGCGCAAGCATGTGTGGCGGGAGTCGGGGCACCATAACGCACCACGCCGCCAAAGTCGAAATGAGCTCGGTTTCGTCATGACGACACGTCAAGTTGGGCTTGTTCGACTGGCGGCCATCGATACGTCCGGCCGCTTGATGTTGTACTGGAGGCACAAAGCGGCAGCAGCATGCCCGAAAGGCCCAACAACGTAGCAAATACATCTATTCAACGGAATTGTTGACCCAAATGACCTCACGTTGCAGCGTGGAGGGCATAGTCAACATTGCGCTCACTCACCAGAAATATGATCGCGAACTGAACCGGGTGCGGCAGGTTTTTCCACATGCACCTGGCACCAGACGGAAACTCAACCAGCCCTGCTCGGCGCGCACCAGAAGCAAAGTCACCGGTGAGGGGGAGGAATCGAAAACCCATGTGCGCATTTCACACCTCCGCTAGCCTACAAGACACACGCTAGGAGTCCTGGGCATTTGTGCTGATGCGCCACCAAAAAACACTAACGATTACCCCCAGACAGGTACATCCACCGCACTTGAAGCTGTAGCTGCACTCGATATCATGTATCATGCAGTATTTCCGGTAGGCTATCGCGGGGTCATGAGCAGGACGGACACAGCGTTTCCAACTTCGACGCCGTAGGCAGACCCCCCCCAGCCCAACACCGCCGACAACATGATGAGTCTTCGCCGCTCACTGTTGCTTTCCACGATCCTCACAGTCATGGCTGACATCGCAATTGCCACCAGGAGGTGAGACCTACCGCAGTGGCGTACAATGGTAACAGACAAGCGGGAGCACGGCAATATCACATGAGACGAATCTCCACAGGGAAGATCAAGCGGTCACTGCATGCATGTGTGCGTGAAGCAGGCAAGAATTACTGAGCAACGTAAATGACAGTCATGTGACAAGGATCGTTGCCCATGACAGTTCCAAAACCGCTCGTCTCCGGCCGCACCAATGTGGGGGTGTGCGTTCCACGGGAACGCCCAAAAGTGTCAATGCCCCGAGTGGCAGAGGCGATGGGAGTTTCCGGTGCTGCGACATAGCCGTCATCGCATGTGCGACCATACTCGAACCATGCACACCAGGTCGAATACGTATGTATGGGAGCCCTGAATAGGGCCACCTTCCTTCCTCAAAATATGCACCTCGCAACAGGAACACCCTTGCGGAGGCCTCGTGATTCCATATTGACTTCTAGAAGAGAAACTGCCGTCGTCCCACATGCGCTCCACAACTTCTATACCGAACGCTTCAGGGAGACCTACTGTAGAAAACAACGCCAAACGCTGCAGAACTACAGTACCATCCTTCAAGCGACAACAGCTCCAACCGACACTACTCAAAGGCGCTCCAAGCGTCCGAAAAGATCCCGAATGCCGCAGGTATCACATGAATAAGATGGTTCGCGGATGGGTCGCCAGGTCGTTGGTGGGTTAGTTACGCCCGTATTTTGCATCCCGTTTGGTCATGTGTACCTTCGTAGCGCGGGACGTCGCTTGCGGGCCTCACGGGTCTTGCTCTTGCTGATCATTGGCGAAGCCCCGACTTCACGGAACGTAGGAGTCGGTGGAGGAAACAAGTCTTGCCAACCTATTGACGAGACAACAGAAGCAGTAGTCCATGCTGTGAGCTGTACGTGGTAACCATCAATTTTAGAGGGTCCAAAGGCTGTACGTGCTGTTGCGGGATCTGCGTACAAGAAATCTGAACGGTAGTCCTCGGGAAAGAATGGCAGGATATAGCTGGAAGTCCAAGTCATGGGGTAATATTGTCACGGGATGAGTAGCGTTGGAAGACGTGGATTTTCGATGCTGACCAATTTTGAAAACAAACTCAAGAGCACCAGAAAATGCTTAAAGAGACTCACAACGCCAGTCGGAAGGCAACGCGAAAAACAGAAATGGTAAATTTTCGCGCAGGGCGGCACTAGAGGCTGCTCTAAACATGTAGTTCACGCGTCTACCTCCGCATGACTCCTCCTTTGAAATCAAGATAATGTCACACCAACCTTAAGTCAAGTCAATAGAGCCAAATCGATCGGTAGACGCTCAGACAAGGTCGGGTTTGCACTATTTGTAGGTTCAATGCATTCTACTGATATCACTAGAGGACACCATATAGCAGCGGTGTGTGTTGGCGCGCTCAAATCTGCTTCATGGATAGTGGTGATATCGAGGGTCGTAGTAGTGGCCTGCGACCTCACAAATCTAGGCAAATTAGACCGACACCATGCGTGTTGTACTTCTTGGGCTCGCTACCGCCAGCCCCAATCTCCTGAACTGCGGGTGGAATGCAGTAGCTGATGCCACTAGCTGCTGCTGACGATCCACCGTTTTGGGGTTACCGTCCGTGGCGGTGAGCACGGCTGTGAAAAGTGTGTGGTTCTGGCAAGTTCCGGCGCGGATTTCGGGCTGGTTTCAGGGGCTGCCGCGACGTTCGATATTTCAGCTCCAGCAGCAAACCTAAACGTGGCAGCGCACAGGACATGCCTCTTCGTGGTGTCTTCTACTGATAACAGTAGAACGCATAGAACCAAAACGGCGGGGAGGGTGCTATTCTTTTTTATTTTGGGTTTTATGTATTGAAATGGAGCCAGCGTCAACATTGCTTGTCTCTAATCCCTTATCGGCTCCTTCTATTTAGCAGTTGGCACCGCCCCCCTGCATTTTTGTAAGTCAGCCAAAGAGAAAAAGGAAACAGTCGGCATTGCTCTCGAACAAGATAAAGAACGATTGACATGTCTCCACCAGCGTCTTCAGGGATTGACATGTGAAACCAGCAGTGGGCCGTGTTGTGTGCAGCCTCGGCCTGGCGTTTGATGACGACCTCATCTCTCCATCGACGGCCACATAATACATGTATTCGAGGGATGGCTGCGCGCGAACCATGCTTCTACATAATCCTCTCAACCATGTACAAGTATCCGTCCGTGTGGAAGTTCAGATCCGATCAACTTCACGGCCTGTGCTGATCGGTGAAAGTCCTATGGATCAGGTCAGGTCGTGACCTGTTCAAAACCTTGGATACAGGGGAAATAATACAGCACGCTCGCTGTTCAATATTTTGACGCTATTGCCAATGATGTCTGGCGGGCAGCACTCGTGCATTTGATCCCGAAAAAGTGCAGTCCTTCTGCCGCGGTGTGGCTTGCTACGGAGTAAAGGGACATTCCGGATGACAAATCGTACCTGACCTGCTGCGACTGAACACACAAGAAAAACAACTCGATACCCTATCGTGTCATCACGTTGTGTAACTTGTTAAGCACCCGAGGGTTTGTTCAGCCCAAAAGACACAAGGGGTGCTTGCGATACAAAGACTATTACGCTTGCCTGCTTCGTTCTTGGCGTTTTCTCACACCAAAGAAATCGTGAGCAAGATCGTGTTGTCAACCCAAGCAGAGAGCAAACCGCCTCTGGAGCCAAGGCGCCAACTTCAACCCTAAAGAACGGCCGATAAAGAAATAATTTCCCATCGAGGTACATCGTGCGCATGCCTACGAATCTACAAGCACAAGCATAACTAGCACGTTTAGACCATTTGCTATGTATCTCTCTCTCTGTTCAAGCACCCCCGGGAGGAGATGCCTCGCGTGTCTCCATCTTTTCAGCGTCTCGGGGTAATACACTACACACCCGCGAGCGGTTCAACTTACCCTTAATCCCAACCGCGCCGCCCGCAGCACGCCAACACAAAGATATGAAACACACCAGCAACACGCGACGCGTCATGACCGCCTTGGACGTTCGATTATGTCCGGCACTTGGTGAAAACTAAGAGAGCATGCGCTCGCAGTTTAATCTGAGTCGGTGTGGGCGGAACATCAAACAGCACCTGACACGCGATGAAGTCAGTTTGGTTTTGAATCAAAATCGTAGCGGTGCAGCACGTGGCGGTTCCACTTACCTCGCTCTCTCAGATCAGCAGACGAAAGCCAGAGCCGACGTGTGGGCATGCCTTTGTGTTCCGTGTGTTGCGTGCAGACTGTGTGGTGGGAGAAAGAAGGCGGGTGGGCAGCACAGTACTGCTGTAGGCAGGCTTGTTAGAGCGGGGGGGTAGTACCCGCCGCGAACGGCAACAACCTGACGAGTGACACAAAACCAACGGACCGCCTGCGGTTCGGTGGCAGACTCTTTTTTTTTGGTTTAAGTGTTTCAGAATACAGAAGATTCGAAGCGCGGGAGCGTGAGAGTCAGTAGCAGATAATGAGAGAGAGAGAGTCCTAGATAGGTTGCAGCAGTATCATCGTGCCTTTGGGAGAGTAGCGCATCGAGGACTCTCCGGGATGTATCGCTAGCAGTTGATTTCAGCCAGCGTGTCGGCGCCAAACCTAGCACGAACAGCAGAACAGCAGTCTTGGCTTCGAATATTAAATGACGTATCGCAAGAAGAGTGTTCGACAACGCCGAAGGAGGTGTCGAAGAAGGTGCCTAAGAGGCACTCTACCCGTCGACCGTTGACAAGGACTTGATCCAACCCAGGTGATGGTTGTCGAGCAGTCGTAGCCTCGCTCTTCTCCCTTATAGCGCCTACCGTAAATGACACTAGATAATACACCCCCAGAACCGATTTTCAAATCTCAATTTCTCAACAACAGAAAGAGTCGCGGCGCCGAAAACGGCGGCGTTGGAACCGTCTCGTGGAGAGCTTTCCAAAAATGTATCGTTTCGTTTACGCATCCTCTTCATCGTGGAGTAATCGAGCTTTGAAAAATTGTCAAGGGGGTGTGTTACCTTGTGCCATATACGGTATAGCTTTCCCCAACCTGTTTGTGTTTGTTGCGCTGGACGTAGAGCTCATCACGCGATTCTTTCGCAGTGGGCATCTACACCGGCTTTCAAATTAGCGCGCGCATTTGGTTCAGAACCAAAAAACACGCGTTTCGGCCCAAAGGCGGAGGAAATGTATCGTACCCCGGCGGGTCGCGTCTGCTGCGTGTGATACCGCTTACTGCTCGGCGTATCATGTAGCCCATCAACACGCACGCGGACGACATGAAAGCTTCAGATATCGACTGCGAAGAAGGGGCGATGCTTGCCGAGATGCTTGCCGTGGGGCCGTGGATGTGCGGGTTTCAAACCCAGGTGTGTCGCGAGGTCAACATACCATCAACAAGCAGCTACTGCTGTGGCTGTTGAGTAGCTTTGAGCGTCGGTGCCTTGGCGCGCGGGGTCCCTCGGTTGGGAACCAAAAGAGCCAGCGGCGCGGTAGCCGCCAACGGTACAGTGTAGGAACTATGATGGGCGTGACAGCCTTCTACTTTGGGATGGAGCGTGATAGCTCGGGTATGGTATCTCTGGACGTGGCGTGAAAGCCTGGTGGCGTGATAGTCGTGGTGTAAAGGTATAAGTAAGGACGTGGTAGTCCGGAAGGCGTGATAGCCGGGTGGCGTGATAGCCAGGATTGGCGTGGAAGCCGTGGCGTGATAGCCGGGGTAGCGTGATAACCGGGGAGAAAAGACTTGATTGCACACAGGAAGGAGGAAAAAGAGGAAAGAAAAACAAGTGAGGAGCCACAACACACAAACACCACATCCGTTGTAGACACACACATACCTCCACCCTCAATCCTGAAATATGCGGCAAAGTTGGTACCACCAAAATCTAATCCAAAGCAACAGCTGAACCTCCAAACTCCCCGCTCCATTTGCTCGGAAATTTCTTGCTTGCAATGATCTGTCGATGCTGTGAGTACATCTAGCAGCCCCCCTACTCGCCGCCTTGACAAGACCACACCCGAACTTAAATATTTCTCTCCTTACTATCATCCCATACCACATACCTGACCGAAATGAAATTTAGTGCAAGACATTCCCTTCATCTCAAACTGCGTTCTTGTCAGAACACTAAATACCCTTCAACCAGGAACATTCGTCAGAATTCCTATCGGTTTGCATTATTGCCAACCATTAAACCAGAAATACTTGCGATAATTTCCACCTGTCAATCTTGAACTCGATTTCTCAGTAAATCAAACAACACAAAAACCAAAAATATATATAAAAAAAAAAGACACGAGACTCAAAGACGAAAGGATCTCCCGGACTAATCACTTCAAGTTCATCACGTAGTCCCGGTGGGAAACAAACTCTCTCTCAGGTAGCGCCTTCGTGAGGAAGTCGGCATGCTGATACTTCGACGCTACGTGGATGATCTCTACCTCCTTCTCATCTACGAGCTGCCTGAGGAAGTGATGCCGCACGTCGATGTGCTTCGAGTTGAAATTCGAGATCGGGTGTATTGCTATCTGGATAGCCCCCTCGTGATCCTCATACAGGGGAATGCACGGCCGCAACTCCTTAGGCAACATGAAACGCCAAACCTGCCTCAAAAACAAAATCTCCTTCCCCATGTCCGCCACCGCCACGTATTCTGCCTGCGTGGTAGACAAAGTCACACACTTTTGAGTCTTGGAGAACCATGCAATCGCCCCTCCTGCACACATCACTACCCCTCCCGAAACCGACCTACGGTCTGCCGCACGTGAATCGTAATCCGCGTCGACAAGCGCAATCAAAGAATATCCCGAAACCGTTCCCCACTGAAAGAAGTCCCCAAAGAACTAGTCCTAACTGCATATCCTAAAATGCTAAGTGCAGCTTTCCAGTGGATCAACTTCGGTGCACTTCAGTACCTCGCCACTGCTCTTACCGAATTCGCGATATCTGGCTTAGTCAACAAGGCAATCCACAGCAGCGACCCAACCAGCGCGCGAAAAGGGTACTCTACGCTCGGCTCGTCCAAGTCGAAGTCCCAAAGTCTCCAGGTGGTGGGCAAAGCAATGCCCCCCCCCACTCGCCCCCCCCGGTGTTTGCCATCGGGGTTGGGTTTTCGTCGCTTGGCAACGACGTTGTAAAACAAGCC
>CACKRE030000408.1:36230-51713 GCA_902602495.3 Ectocarpus sp. CCAP 1310/34 | reverse complement strand
ACGTCATGGACTGCTCATGGATCAATTTCCACCCCGGCCAATAGGTTGGGAGTTCGATAGTAGTACAAAGTACAAACGAAAACGATGATCATGATGGCGATGAGGGAAATTCGAGTGGCAACGATGAAGGAGGAGGAACAGAGGGAACGAGAGGAGGACAAGCCAGAGACCAAGACAGCAGTCGAGAAGGGAATCATGGCGTGGAAGAGAGCAAGAGCTTCGAGCCAGAGGACCTCCCGCACAGCAAAAGACGGAGAGACAGACAGAAGAGCTGCCAAAAAGTTGCTGCCGAAATGACGATGAGAATAGTGATGGTAGTAGTGGTGAAAGCAAGGAGAATGATAGAGAGAGCACTCCTAAACGAAGTCGAGTGCAGGGTGACAGTCTTAGTAGACACGTGCAGTTTTCTTCTGTTATTACTACGGTATCTGTCTTTAATCCTGAGAATAGCGTAGCTCCCCCTACGACGCTCGGTCCCGGGGTCCCAGATAGTGGACTATAGAAACATTTTGTGTTTCCCGCCGCACTGAGACTGACGTCTTTTCATTGGTCAGCCGGTTAGCGCGGTCGATGCAAATAATAAAAGCACACACACAAAAAACACCAAACACCACCACGACGAGTGCACACCGACTCGTGAGGGCAGCAGCAGCATGTCGATGCAGTTTGCCACGTAACAACAGCATATTAATAGGGTATACATATGCACAACATTCATGTTGTGTATACGACGTGAAAATCCGGCTTGATATCCCCTAAAAACCTAACCGTCGCAATAGTTGCCGCCAGCAGTTGACAGAGGTGCGCCCGCGCTTGATTGAGCGGGCGCCCTGCAGGGCAAACTGCATCGACATGCTGCTGCTTCCCTCACGTGTCGGTGTGCATTCGTCGTGGTGGTGGTTGGTGTTTTTGTGTGTGTGTGATGAAATGTGAGACACAGCAGGTATGGTAGTTGTCAGAAAACGATAAGAGAGCAGCCTTTGCAAGCCGCAGCTACCTGTCCATGACCGAAATCCAAACACAGCAGTGAACAAAAAACGAACATAATGTACACTGGACTATATGAAGATCGGCCATTAGGTGTGATCGGACGTGTTGTTTGTGTGGTTGTTGATTGGGGTACTACAGTCTGCTGTAGTCTATCTATGAGAGGACGATCAGTACAGACTAGAGATACAGAACTGAGAGTGCAAAGGATGTTTGTGGCGGCTTGACAACGGGGAAGGGACGCCTTTCTTTCCTGCCTCGGAGAAGAACTGTTACGTAGTGTACACCAGCATCATTCATTATTGATGGATATGGTGATGATAGCTTTCCCCCGAAAATGCACGGCAAGCACGAACGAGCAGTAGTTCAAATGTAGTCGGCAGTGTACGGCAGAAACCTCCTCATATCTAAGTCTATAGACTAGACTACATCGACTGGAAGCATGCTGTCTACTACTACACTATGGAGTAGTAAAATGCACAGCATCTCGCGCCGCCCTCGGTTGACTTCAACTTCCCGTGAAGCGGATTGGAATTATTTGAACCCTCAAAGAGCGTCCGTCGACTTATTAATACACTTAGTAGGTGTTTTGAGGTTCACAGCCAGACGTGTGATGGTCGTTTGTTTACACACATAATGTACGCTGATTTTGATTGGGCTGGTTCGTTATAGGTACAAACTGAAGTGTGGTTAGGCCGGAATCGTACCGCAAACGATCCTTTTTGTTGTTGTGTCGGTCGCTCTGTGATGCATAGTCTAGAGTTCAAGCGAGCCAGAAGTGAAGTCACACAGAGCCGAGCGAAGGGAGCGGGGGCTTGACTTTTTCTCTGCTATGCGGGGGCCGGAAATGGCGCATGAAGCTCCCCGAAGAGAGCTGATTGATTGCCCTCTCACAGCCCGCAGGCCGTTAAAGGTTCTGATTCTTTCCACCGCTGTGAAATTTGGAAAACGCTGTCAGCAAGCTGATTTTCTTGCCGTTGGATACGGGCGGCCAACAGCTTTCTCTCTATGCCTGTCTCCCGGCCCGTACCTTTCGCAGACACACACAACACGCAACAGCAGTAGCACTGGTGGCATCCGAACATCGCACGCAGGTTTCCGTCTTCAGTGTGAGTCCACGAGGGCACCAGAGCAGCTCAGCGGGTACGACTCGGCCGACAACTCTCACAACAAGTAGTTCCGCGCGTGCGGCTTCGGGCATTTGACGATGACGGGAGCGGCGGTGACGGTATTCTTGGCGGCAGCCACCGTGATAACCCGGGCTGAGGCGGGCACCTACGTGCTAACCCCAACCTCGCGACCAGTCCTGCACTCTGCTGTCTTCCAGAGCGAGTGAGTGTGTTGTGATGTATCCTCCTGTAGCTATCCTTGCAGCACTTTACGCGTGGAGCAATGGACAATGATTCTGGACACAGGCAAGAAGAGCTCGTCTCGGTACAACATGTTCATGTTCATCCCCTGTGGTTGCCTTCCGGCTGATCAGTGAATGTGCGCAATGCGTTCTGGTAGGTGTACCTGTCGGCGTTATAGGTGGTGGTCATGTTGTCGAGATCACGATGTAAATGTCGTTGCAGGCACAAGTCGTGTGCTCGACCGAATCATGTCAAAACACATTTTTAGCGGTTGAATCACCCAACCATTAGACTAAAGAGTACCTGGTACGCCGCTATGCATTGATGTGCAAAAATTGCAACGAGCCTTGGCTCAGAACGTATTCCTCACGTGGAGCGGGTTCAAGATTGGTGTTTCTATAGGTGGGCCGACACTCTATGGCAATGCTGTGCAGCCTGCATGTCATGCAATAGTCTAGACAACAATCATCGCGGTCGTCACGCTAATACCTCCGAAGATCCATTCGATTGCCTCCATGGACGGGCGGGGCGACTCGAGCAACGGCGTTGCTTCCCTGTCGAACCACATCATATTATACGACAACCTAATGTTGCGTGAAGTCTACACTAGCACAGCAGTAACGTCCTCTTTCATCCGCTGAACACACATTATCGCTCTGCTCGTTTGTCTGAGAGGGTCGATTTTGGTACATACATAGATCTGTTTGAGGTGAATATCGCCCGCTGTACCTCGTTCGTACAGATTAACCCGGTTGTGTGGGTGTGCTGGTAATCATTTGTTCGCTCGCCAATAGCTCGGAAAAAAACGCGAACAAACCAAAAGAACAAATTCGCGTTCTCGTATCGATCGATATTTGTAGGCAGAAACGATAACGATTGATTGTTCCATGCCATGCGAGATCGAAGAGATGGCACCACCGTACGTGATGAGATGATACTCACCGCGGCATCTCTATTGGGAGGACAAGTTCAGCCCGTATCGACGGCCGTTCTACCTCTCTGCCTACGTTCGTTCGTTCGTTGGGCCTCAACGAGGTCCCTTCGAAAAGTGCTTCATTACACCGGCCGCGTGCCGGGTCTCTGTATTTATCCGATCGCGTGTGAAATGTGATGAAATTTATTATTAGTATTCCACCTTAATTCTACCAGTGCCAGGTGAGTTCTCGGTATATAGCAATCGCATCCAAGCCGCGGCCCTACCTATTTTCTCCTGACCCCCCCCGACATGAAGCCACCGGTGTTCAGTAGACGGTACAGCAGTAGACCATGTTCATTGTCGAATTTCCCGTGTGGCCCCTTGCTCCCCTAGGCCGTTATCATCGCGTAGACTAATGTTTATTTACATTATTGGTAGTGCAGAAAGTATGCCGTGGTCAGATCTCTCGGCAAGTCCATCTACGTGCGCAAATTAAAAGCAACAGCATCCCGTACGCAAGAGGCGGCGAGATGGCACCCCCCCTAATCTAGACTGATCTTCGAAGCTCGATTAAGCCGCAACCAAGCTTGTGCCAACCCCACTAGTGGTTGCTTTGGAAACATCTTGTCGAAGACTCTCCGTAGACATCATAGACATATCGGGCTCTCTCCACACCCACTTAGTTGTGAAGAACCGAGGTCTGGGGAGAGTGCCGTCTCTCCGCACTCGACGGTAGATTTTGGTGGCAAACCTATGAGGCAAACGCGACGGACCCCTGAGTTACGACCTCCTTCCTGCCGCCAACCACTAGGACCGCCGAGAAGTTCGAAGATTGCCCTGGTTGCCTCAACTCGGGGGGCCCCGTGTATGTCAAGGAGAAAGGGATAGGGTACACCAACGGGGGACTGCTGGCCGAGTACGGGGATGGAGAATGGCCGCTGTTGGCGGCTTACAACAAGGGAGAGATGTGCGACAACGGCAACTTCTACGAGCGCGACGAGATCTCCGCCCGGCACGGCATTTGTGGCGATCCGAAGCAGGTGTGACGCCCGCTGAAAACGGTTCGCGGCTTTTGACAACAGCGAAACGTCATAAGATCACCCCATTTTCTGTGACGCCGAGCACGGTCTAGACAACGCGACAGCGAGAAGTAACTGTTTTTTTTGTCCATACAATATCTCACGTACGGCGGAGCATCGCCTGTACCACTCTGTTACGCTAGTTCTGGCGGTGCCACGGCGATGAGTGTTTCACCACGACATGAGATAGTGTTGTCAAAATTGTATCGATGGCTTTTCTTCCTGAAATTGTATAACCCGGCATCTCCGGCGTCGAAAGAGCGTTATAGCTCTGCTCCTTTGCCCTGGCTTCGTCGTTCGATGTGATGCACCTGCCTTTGCATCCCGTGGCAAATCCGACGCATCTCTATGACGCTTAACCCCTCCCCCTGTGGAAGGAACGATTGGCCAGCGGTAGTCGGTCCTGTGGAAACCATGCTCCGTCCCCTCGAGGACGCATGGTCAATGGTCTAACCGCCATGGCATGAAAAACATGAGAGTACCCCCCCCCCTACTGCCCTAAACATATCATCCCATGACGCGTGCATGTGCGCGCGCGCTCGCGTTGTTTCGGCCGCCACCTCTCTCGTCATTGATTGGCCAGTTTTCCCTGGAGAGCACGAACGCCTACAGCAGCAGCCTCAGCGACTGGTCCGCCCTGGAGACGTTGAAGGAGGGAGGGGTGTTGGACATCAAGGTCGTCGTGGCCGAATACCTCGGGGTGAGTTGTCGAGACGCGCAAGTGACCGCATACATAAGTGGATCGTAGACGGGGCGATAGTAGTAGCTTCGAAAACACAGAGCTAGCATCAAACATGACGAGCGAACTTTGGTTGAACGGCGAAGAAACCCTTGCGCTTTTTGTGCCCGTGTGGTGGGTTCGCCACGACCGATAACGGTATCGTTCGAACGGCGCACTCTCCCTCCCCCTGGCAACGCCTGCGGAAAAAAGTTCGGGCGCTCACGGGTTCGGCTGGCAGTCTGTCTGCGCACCTCAAGGAGCCACAACCAACCGTACCTTGATGCGATACTTGCGTTGGAAGTAGGAGCCAAACAACCGCGGCATTGGGTGGTAGAAAGTTACCGGGTGCAGTTAGGGTTGCTGCGGTTGAAAGAACGAGAAGAGCGTGCGTGCCAGCGGGTACTGTTAAGTCATCCGGCGAAAGGCGTGGTGTTGTTTCTCACGGAAAGGTAGGTCGCGAAGAGCTTCTTGAGTCAGCAAGAGTAGCAGCCTGGTGGACGAAATAAAAAAGAACACGGGCTAGGGGCACCCGTTCCCTACACACGTCTAACTCCAACCTCAACTTACAGAGGCAACCCCCCAAACCCTCCCTGTTCGACTGCTCAAGGGCCACCTCGAGTTCTTCATCTGCAACTCCGCGGACTTGAGGTACGGCCCAACGTCCAAGCCGAACCAGGAATGCTTCAACATGAATCCCTTGACGAGGGCTGAGGGTGACGACGTCAACAGCCCCATCGACCCCGCCTACCCGGGGCGCTACTACGTCAACCCCCCGTGCCACGCCACGGAGCACCCGGAGGCCCTGCCCGACGGGGCGCAGGACGGATACGTGATCAACATGCAGTACCAGCTCCCGGAGGGACTGACATGCGACCACTGCGTTCTTCAGATGGTGCACTGTGAGTTCAGCCAGCTGCAGCCTTGTCTGCCGACTACTTTTACTGTCGTTACCGCAATATGATCAAGTCCATGCTATTTTTTGTGAGGAGTACATGTTGTCGGTGAAGCAGGGGAACACCTCGCACATTCCTCGCGTTGAGTAGTGCCCCCCCCCTCCCCCGGCATCTTTCATGGGTCCACCATCCGCCGTTGAACAGAAGGATAAAAAAAGTATTCTGATGTCAATAGAACATCCCCCCACCGCTAACGCACGCCTCAAACAAACACTGCTTGCTGCCTCTGCTCTCTCGACAACAAAATGCTGTGGCACAAACGACTCAACGGGCCAACAATAGACACCGGCAACACCTGCAAGCACGTGGGTTATGACGACTTTGAGCCCGAGTCTTGGCCCAGCCAGTGCGCCCCGACCAAGGCGGAGTGGATCAACACCGACCACTGGATGTGCGGCATGGCCGGCGCCTACCCGGAAGAGCACTGGTCTTGCTCAGACATCTCCATCACGACCGGTGAGTAGGATAGCAGCCGATGTACGACTTGCGTCTACTTTTGACTAGTCATCCTCGTAGTTTGGTTTTCTGTGCCTTCCTGGCTTGTCTCGTCACACTCTGTCGCACGCGTCTTGCGTCTACTTGGTGCTTGATATGTTTTCAGCCGAGTCGCCCGTCCTGCAATAGAATGCGACTGGCCGTCTTGTGGCCTTCTGCGGACTTGGGGGTTGTTGGCCTTGGCTGTCTGTTTACAGCTTTGCGTTGTTGGTGCAAGGCGTAGTATTAGTTGTTGTAACGACTTTGGTGGAGCCAATTTTTTACATGTTTTCGAAATTCCGGGGCATGGCATTCGCCGGCAGCAAGATGACCCGCGGGTAATAACGCGAAAGTGAGGTTGGATGGTATCGTAGTGTCACGTTTTCGGTTTGCGAAGACAGGTTAGTTTGATGGACAAGCCTCGGTCGACTTCGTGGAGAAGCGACACTGCTACGTAGCTTGACACAGCCGTTGATGTAGAAGTACGTTTGAACTTTTTCTCGAATAATCTCGTGTGGTAGATGTGCTGTGGCAGCAACAAGCCTTTTCTGGTGCCAACGAACGCCCCCATCCCCCCCGCGGTGTCCGAAGTACTACCTAAACTCATTGACGCCCGCCTCCCTTCCCTCCTCGGTGCTTGCTACTCGCTGCTGCAGACGGCCCCACCGAAAAATCTTCGTCTCCCGTAGAACCCGACACCCCTCCTCCCTTGTCGACGGCCACGCCAGTCGCGACCCCCTCGCCGACAGAGGCCCTGGGGGCAAACGAGGGCGGCGGTGACGGCTTGTCGTTCTCCTACTCGCACGACTACGACGACTCCGACGACGGCGGCTACGACTACGACGAAGTCTGTCTCACCTGCGAGCGGGCCCCGTTGTACATGACCCCCGCTGACTGGGCGACCCTCGAGGATGAGGGCCTGGAGCTGGTCTGCGACCCGGACTGCCTGATGGACGAAGCCCTCGACGGCTGCGCGGCCTTCGGGCTGGGCACGGCGTGCCGCACCATACCGTTGGTGGTCGAGCCGGTTTCCTCGGGCACGCCCGCCCCCGTGCGCGAGGCTACCCCCGCTCCCCAGGCGGAGGCTGCGCCGACGCCTCGTTTGGGAACCCCGAGCCCGGTGGCGATGATGATGCCTTCTCATTCTCACGGAGACGACAGCGACGACAGCTACAGCGGCAGCAGTAGCGACAGCGGTGGCGACAGCGACAGCAGTGACGACAGCAGGAACGAGGCGTGCGCCAAGTTCAACGAGCAGTGCGGTGGGCAGCACTACACTGGCACCACTTGCTGCGAAGCCGGACTAACCTGCAAGGAGTGGACTGACGTGAGTTTACTTGCATGTACCCGCACAAACACTTTGCCCTGTGTTCCGACGGCGCCGCGTTTCCCCGGCCAAACTTGACGCCCGCAAGCGCGTGCTCAGACCACGACTTTAATACGTACACTGATCATCTGGAAAAGAGGGAAGGAGAAGGAAAGTGTTTTTGGGTGTTGTTGGGTTTTTTGTTGAGATTTGTCGCGCGGTTGCTTTCCCGCCGTAATCCACTGTTTTCTTTGACATCATGACATGCGATTCCCATATGTACTGTCGGCCGACAAAACTATATCGCATATTACCCCCACTTCTCTCCTTCGAACCTCCACTCCCGAGAGCGAATGTGACTGGATGAGCAACTACCGTCTCGCAACCCAAACTTCCCCCCCCTGGGACGTGTGTTGTTAACTCTCGTGTGTTTTCGCCAAATAGGCTCACTCAAGCTCCCCCCGTCCTCCGTTGCCAGAAACGTAAAATATCTACCGGTATCCAGGACAAGGACAAGCGGACAAGGACGCTTGTAATGGTACTTGTGCACTACCCTCCCCGAAACATCTCGCTTCCCAAAAGCTGGCCACTTTTACCGATCAATCTTTTGATTTTTTTATCATCTTTTCTCTACGATGCTCCTCCCTGTCTTGTCCCACTGCAGTACTGGTCCAGCTGCCGGTACTAACAAGCCGGAGTTCGGACGCCCGTCCCCCAGAGCTATTCTCAGCGTTTGATTTTTCGGGGCGACGAGCATGGCTTCGGCGGTATCGTACCGTCTCCCCGATAGCAAACGCTGTTGATAGGGCGGTGTTGATGTGGCCCCAGCACGGAGGGACTGCAACGCGCGGTTGTGGCTCAAGCGAGGTGGCGATCAAGAGGTTCCCATGACAAGGATGATATATTTGCTCAAGCTATAATAGGAGACAAACAGCTTCGAGCCACGATGTCTCCTGCTGGCCGTACCAAGCGGGGCCAGTGCTTCGTCGAATAAACTTTGCTACTACAAATTAACGGTGGTGCAAGCTTGGTCGAGGTACTCCAAATGGCAAGCACCAAGGTCGACAACGCCACTGTTCGACCGTTCGGACGAGAGACTGCGCCGGGTTTGCGTGTTGTGTGCGTTACATAGTATCCCAACGAATGATTGGTTCCTGGTAGAGTCAGTGCTTACGTAGACTAGGCACCCACGACTTTGTCGTGTTTCATGTTGGCGCCTGACAGCACATGCCGCGCACAATGCCGTTCGAGCATTCTTGATTCACACACCGTCACCAAACACCGACGAGCATCGCCGCTCCCGCCGTCACTTCGTTTGCCCTCTCCCCTCTCTTCCAAGGCACCCGTCCCCGATGTATTGTATTTCTTGGCGGTCTTCTCGTTCTGTTTTTTTCCCGGTAATAATCATGTCTGCTGGTTTGTCAATTTGAAAGGTGGCTGTCGTAACTCTGTTCCGACTAGGCTGAACCTGGTCGTTACGTTCGTACACCGTAGCACGGAAGTAGTAGTGGTGCGGGGGGCAAGGTGGTTTGTTCTGTAAGTGGGACGGAGCATGGACGTTGTATCCTTCGTTGTATCTTGATCTAGAGCTGCAGGGAGGTGTGGGGGAATGGTATGGCACATCATGGCATGGCCAGTCAGTGCAAACCCGGCGCTACATAGGGTATCGTAGAAGCACTCGATTTTTGTGTGTTGCTGGTTGGTAAGTATGCTTCCTCTTGGTTGTACATGTAGTGTTTTTCTTCCCTCGCGTGGCGAGGGCGAGCGATGGGCTCCACTCACCCGTGTCCTTTCGTGAGGTCGACACATGACTTCCTTGAAAGCTGGGGCCTTTTGCCGTCCCTAATGTCCTCCTGAAAACCAAAAATCAAACAAATATAAATTGGGTACAGATATATAGTGTATCTCCCTTTGTACGCAACTCGTTTGGCGGCCTGGAATCCGTATTTCGTTCCATCCCGAATGCTTTTTTTCGTTGAAATGTGCGAACCTTTTCGGTTTTCCTTCTTTTGGTAGTGCTTGAGCACGAAATGCGTTGTCCTTCAGTTGGGGCAACACGGATCTACATGCACTAAGAAAGCAGTACTTCGAGCGAGACAGAAAGATCGACGGATGTCCGCGAGGGAACGTCGATGATCTCGAACAACAGTGTGTACGTCGGGAAGATGAATACTCCGTACAACAACAGACTAGGACCTGCCTCACAAATAGCAACATTTTACCACTTGTGCAAGCAATCATAAGGGCGATAGACATTCATCGGTGGATCAAGTCGCTGAGGTTTGCATAGCTTGCGAACACATGTGTATGATGCGTTTCGCCTACATCAACTGGAAAGGATACACGCCCGGGTTCGAATCCCGGCTGGTCACGTCCACAAGCACCATTAGTTCTTTTCCGGCAGCGCCTGGCGAGGGGTCCGTCCCCGGAAATCTCTTCTTCTAATCCCATGACCAGTCGGGTAGCTACGAGCCGAGATTACATCTTTTGTTGAGCAATGCTTAACCATTAGAGCTGACTGAGAACCATAGTGGATAACTATTTGTCTAACAAGATCCTCCCCCCGCTCTCGATTTGGAGAATTTTTTTATCATCTTGGGTTTGGCAAGACTGCCAGGAACGATCCCTCCAAACGATGCAACAATCGACATTTTTTAGTCCGAGGGTCTCGCTACAGAGTTACAAACCAGTGTCGAGAGATGTCTCTGACAACTTGGAGAATTTCTCCATGTATGCCAACGTTGGACACACAACACTTCCCACGCTCGAGATGTGATTGCAACAAGCAGCAGGCATTTGAAATGTACGTTGCTCATGGTGCTGGCGATGGGCCCTCGCTGCAAAAAAAAGGTGTTGATCACAACCTCCAGGTACGTTATAGGTACCGCCGTAGCTCCCGCTGCAGTTGTGTCAGAAAATAATCTCTCCTTTGGAATTGGTTTGGCATTACAGCAGTGGTATATATGCATATCTATATATGAATATATATATGTATATATTTTGCTCCCATCATTGGACTCTGTCGACTGCCCCTCTGGCCCCTATCCTTTACCAGCTAGACCACTCAACCGGGGTCACATAGGAGGTATGTAGTCTAGTGGGCACGCTCCATTCTTGGCGTTGGGAGCGTTGTGCTGCCGTATGAGTGCAGAGGCAGTTTCTCCGCTACTATTATCTTCGAAGTTGCAGCAGCCGACGCGATCTGTGCGAAAGGGCGAGAAAGCGAGAAATTAGCTGCAGTAACGTCCTCGAAGAGTCATCAACAGGTCGTCAACCAGCAGCATATATTTTTCAAAAAAAAAAAAATGGACGTCATGTGAAAGTATAACCCAGAATACAGCACAAAGCTCTGCTCATCGTCACTCCTCCCGCTCTGCACACAAGAGTTATCGAACTACCCGTGCATGCGACGCGGCAGCAGTGTTGGGGAAAATGGACTTGAAATAGTACCTATAGGCTTGTCAAGCCCGCTCGGTATCATCGCACTCCTTTGAGCTGCCGCCCTCCCAGGTTGAAGTTCACAGTCTCGCCTCTCGGGAGCATATTTGTGTTCTCCCATCGAGAAGATCGAGAGAATCAGCACGCAAACCTCTCATCCCGCGCACCTCTCCACTTCACAGACACAGGCCCGGGCGATGCCCTCTTCCGCCCCACACCACCATGACTACGAGGTGTCTCACCTTCGCTACGGTATCCCAGACGCGTTCGCCGCACCCCCCAGGCAGCTCGCGTTGCCACCACCACCGCCTGCCGCTCCTGATGCCTGGAGCAGGCTCCTGCAACGCCGGCTGACGACGCGTCAGCACTGCGTGGAGACCACGCGCAGTGTCGCAGCAGCTAGAGGAGGTAGAGGAGGCGCCAGGGACCTCCTTCTCCTCGACTCGGCGGGTGGTGATAGAGGCGAGCCTCCTGGTGAGGAGCATGGGGAGGAGGTGCGTGATTGCGTGATCGTGGGGGCTGGGATCGCTGGTCTCGCGGCCGGGGCCGACCTGCAGCAAGCGGGGATGGATCTCGTTGTTTTGGAAGCAGGTGAAATAAATGAAATGGAGTCGTAACTGTGTAGATGTGTGTATTTTTCATTGTTAGCATCGACCGCGCTAACCGGCTGACCAATGAAAAGACGTCAGTCTTAGTGCGGTTGAAAACACAAACTTTTATCTGTCACGAACTGGGACCCCGTGAGGGGGCAGCATGAGGGAGGCTAAACCATCCTTCGGATCAAAGCAGCAGCAACAGAGGAAAACTGCACGTGTCTACCAAGGCTACCATCTTGTACTCGAGTTCGTTTAGGAGTACTTTCACCATTATCCTCCTTGTTTTCGCTACCATCATTCCGATCCTCATTTTGACAAAATCTCTGGACAGTTCTTCCCTAGTCCTCCGTTTTTTCTTTTGGGGAAGGTCATCTGGCTCAAACCCTTTGCTCTCTTCTACTCCTCCATGTGTTCCTCCTCCATCGTCGTCTTCGTCCTCCTTTCTTCCCTTTCTCTTTCCTTCGTCTCCGTCACTCCCAAAATATTTACCGTCATTACCATCGTTGTCACAGAGATCCCAACCGATTGGCCATGGCGGAAGTTGGTCGATCAGTAGCCCATGACGTTTGAACACATCGCTAGTTCGCATCGACAGAAAACGAGCTAGCTCGAAGGTAAACCGTCTCCGCATCCTGCAAGTGTGAAAAGCTTTCAGGCGGACTAAAGCTCTTTCGTTGTCAAAATTCCCGCGGCAAAAAAGGTTCGTGCGCCAAGTGCTTGGCGATCGCGAAATGTGTGTGTGTGTAAACTACTGCGATGATGTACTTTACGTAGTCTGCAGACCGGTGGAACATAGACTACTCAGCCATTGTGTGTATGCCTACAAATAGCTGGGCCAACGGGTTTGCCGCATGAAAGTGTTGTTGTTGTGGTTGTTGTCTTCACATTAAAAATCCGTTCCGGTCTCCACTCAGTACCTTCTAATGTCCGTACTGCTCCAACTGACGCGGGCGCCTTCCGTGGTCACAAGCCAACTGCCTCCCCCCCCGTTTTTATGAGTGTAGCAAATGCATACTGTAGAAGAGTATCGGGACGGTTTTAAAAAATGAAGACTGTGTTGTACAGTACAGAATCTACAGCAGTGAAAGGGTGTGATGTGCACGCGGACAGCATGCTACTGCTGTAAGTAGCGAGGTCGTGCCACCGGATGGAGTGGGTCCGTTAGCGCTGATGATGTGAGTATTACTGCCGTAGACAAGGTCTTCTCCCTGCTGTATTTAGTACTCCTAGCCCAGGGAATCTTGTTCTTGTTCTCACATAGGTGAAAAACGTCGGGACTACCGTATATGACACAAGATACCACACCCTCTGGACCAATTTTCAAAGCTCGATTACTCCACGACGAAGAGGATGCATAAAATAAACGATACCTTTTTGGAAAGCTCTCGACGAGGCGATTCCAACGCCGCCGTTTCCGGCGCCGTGACTCTTTCTGTTGTTGAGAAATCGAGAATTGAAAATCGGTCCAGGAGGATCATGTGTCATTTCGGTACAGTAGACTACGATTTATGTTCAAATGTGTGACATTTGGCCATGTGCGATACCTTTCCTACAGTAGTGTACATGTACGCCTCATGTACATAAAATACTTCGAATACTCGTTCTTCTGTGCAAGGGCCGCCGTCGTCCCGAACGCTCTGTTTGAGCGAGAATCGACCGCGGATGGCCTGGGATGGGATACCTGTAATAGTTGGAGAGATGGCACCGGGGTGCGATAAAAAACCCGAGGAATAAACATGTATAAAAACGATCGCACCCGGTGCCATCTCTCCGACTGTTACGGTTGTAGTTCCTTCGTGTTCCCCTGGCAGCAACGGATATAAATGTGTTGGCAAGGGCTCATCATTGTCCTGGGCGGCCTGACGCCCATGTGCACACGGTAGTGGTGGACCAGGTCTACCGCCCCCCTGTCTTGTCACATACCCCGCTGTATACGTACGGTTAGCTTTGGGTTAGTGACCAAAAACTTGAGTGGAACCGCCGCACCCTGACCATTAGCAGCGAACCCGGCACTGTTATCCTGCCGTGAACAGCGACCACAATCCTTTTCCTGCTGGAGTTAGGTGGCTTGTCTCCCGAGGGCGACGCTGATGAGCAATCAATGTCATTGCTGTCGCATGGCTGCATCTCAACGTCATGGCATTCGGTAGTGCCGGTTTAGCGTGCAACCTGTATATTTTTTTGCCTGGAAGTTGCATCGTGTCCAGGGTATCTTGTTTCCTCCCGCCGTGACTTGTCGCTTGTGCGCGAGAGTGCTTTTAGGCTAGTGGCGTCTTTGCTGCAGGTCCTACTGTTGTAATCCACTGCGTTTGATGTGTGATCGTGTTTCCCATGGATGGTCTGTGGCACTGTTACACGCAAGCAACGGATCAAAGACACGCTTAACGTGCCCAAGAACGGTCACAGACATGGACTGCTTACCACATATTTGAAAATTTGAGTTGGAATTTTCATTTCTCGGAATTGAACTTTGTATGACCGCTGTTGCGAGAGGACTTCTGAGACGCGTGGTGTGTTCCCATGAGCATCATGAAGCTTTTGTCCCCTCTGCGGCCATGGAAAACCGCTGTTTACATCATCTGTGGTTGACATGCTGCGCTGTATTTGCGGCATACGCGGGACTGCACAAGAACGAGAACCTCATGTGCGGTAGTTGGCTGGTTGAAGAAAATACACTCCGTTGCCACTTCTCGAATTCCAACGGATGCCAAAATGCTGTTGGAATGTTCGTGGAGGTATTTGTTCCCCTTGATTCAGTTTCAATATACCGTGTGCGTTGAGCTCCAGCGCCCAGCGGGTCTTTCAATATGGTGCATGTTCTCAACGGGCGAACAACGAGCAAAACTCATCATGGAAACGACACGCGTAAACTTCACAAAACAGATCGTCAAAGAGGAATGCACGAAACCACCCCGACAATTGTTACGGTTAAGATTTCATGCATATCTGAAGATCCGAAGGCGTTTTTGGTTCGGATTCCCAACCCCTGAAAATATGCGAGTCGCGGCGACGTTAGGCGGCCAGTACAAGCACCACCAATGTCTCACGAGACCCACGCATAGCGGGAAAAATACCGACGGGTCCTCTGAGTGCCATGGAGAAAACGGTGTTGGAGAAAATGCTGTCCCACCAGATAAAAAGGAACACCCCCACGGATAAAAGTCGAAATGCTACATATGCCTATCGTCCTTTGCTTTGGACCAATCCGTTACGTGTGCATTGGTGCATTTGCCATATACTGTTCGAAGGTAGGACCGTTGGGGAACGAGTAGTCAATGTGCTCCCGCGTCGACCAACGTAAGTCAGAGTTTAGTTGTGGAATTGCCGCCGCACCTGCACCAGAACGATCAACGGCACGTTTCGACGGGGATACCCTCGATGGGCCGTCACTGGCGACTCCGCCCCCGCTATGGCTGCCGCGGCCGCTGCCAAGGCGTTGTGTGTACACGTGGTTGTTGTTTGTTTGTTGTTGTTGTTTCTCACATTAGCTCTAAAAAAAAAAAGATTGGGAGCCCGTGGTCTCAAAACCCGGCATACACGACCCCACGAAGAAACAGAAAAAAATAGGGTACAAAAACCACTCGGAAGAGAAACAAAATGATAGAAAGAAAGACCAGCTACCGCACCAAACGAGAAAGAGCGTCGAGGAGACCGATCAAAA
>CACKRE030000408.1:10993-25132 GCA_902602495.3 Ectocarpus sp. CCAP 1310/34 | reverse complement strand
ACACAACGTGGTGCGATCATCCCCCTTGCGCGGAGCGAGGGTTCTCCACCCCGCACAACATGATCTACTCGACCACCATTATGGGCTGGGGCGGAGCTATTTGCAGTTTCTCACATTGCTGGTGTTGCAACATATCATATTGGATCATATGCATAGGGCCGGAATTATTTGCAGTTCTGCCGTTCTGCAGTTCAGCACATTGCCAGTGTGTGTTCTGTTCAATTCCGGGTTTTTACACACTGTTTTCTCTGGCGTTGAGTGCTTCGTTTCGGCGGTCAAAGATATACGACCTCAACATGGTATATAGCATTCGAAGCACTCTGAGTCCACGTACCAGGCGAAGCAGCCAGCTGCGATGAGAGCCGGCATCGCAATAGGCATGGTGTCAGGCTTCCCGTCGCTACGGCGAGACGTACAAAGCAGAAAGAGAGTGATTTTCAACAGGATATAGTATACAGAAGAATATTCATACCGAGAATGGATCGCCTGACCTCCAGCAGATGGCAACGTTATCAGGTTTCATGTTTGGCATTCCCGGAATGCCTTGGTGCCCACCCAATGTGTTGATTCGTCTCGTCATAAATAGGAAAGCATTGCCATCGGTAGACTGAACAAAGGGGGCGGTGACTCCAGTGGGGTGAACCACTTAGAACTCGGATAGTACGCAAAGCTATCGTTCACACCCTCTACTTCAGTTCCGTGAGTTTTTACTCAGTCCTGTCGTTGTTCATTGAGGGGGGGATCGAGTTCTACTGGCCATGGACGGCGATTTCCATGTTGCAGCCATTGTCTCTTATTGTAGGCTGTCTCACACTGCCAACAGCAGTACTCACCCCCCAAGATCTACGAGCACCGCGTTCCGGAGTGAGTTACGACACCGTTTGATCATTGTTTTCTCAAATGTTAGGCAGAAGTCGTTCGTCCAGACCTGCCTGCGTCATGTTCGCGGGTCCGAGACAACAGTTGTCTTTGCGGGGGTCTCCCGCTGTTCGAACGCCAGCGTGGAGTCTGCGTGACAACCTCCGCCGTTGCTCTCCAATAAAGTTTCACGTTCACTCCATCGAAAGGTGGCGTCTCCCCGGTCATGCAAAACTCTTTTTTTTCTTCTTCACTTCAAATCAGCGCTCACAGCTCTACTGTAGTGCCGTTTACTTCAACCCGTGGTCACACAGAAGGGCCCCTCTCTACCTTCCCCTCCTGCTGTACGTTGCCTTGGAGTTTTCATGTGAGAAGAGTTCAGCACTCTCTTCCCTCTGTGTACACAAGAACTAGCGCTTTCCACCAGGCCAGGACCGGAAGCGAGAGCAAAACTCACTGTGCAAGGAAAGCTCGCTGACGCCGGGAGTCGAACCCCTGCCCTGTCCTCTAGAAGGTTTCGAGGATACCAACTAGACCACCGGGGCGACCAACATGGCCTAGCTACCGCTATATCCGTTGTACCTTCTAGGAACGAGCATGAGGCTGTGAATCGTACATCTCCCACACCATCTGCCTTCAAGACGTAGGGTACGAAAAACATGAGGCGCTTGGCAACGGTCAAACTGATGTTCGTCCAAACGACGACTTTTAGCGTCTAGGCTGACTATACATCCGTACAGCGATGCGCGATGTATTGCATTCCAATCGTTTGCGAAAGTCTGTTTTCTTCTTGCGGCACTCCCGCTTTTTCGTCCTCAATAGTACTGTCATCTGTGCACTACTGTGACGCTGAAAACAATGCTTGAAAATATTCCGTTACACCTCGCACCTTCTACACGCATAAGACATGTAATAATCAGCTACGGGCAGTAGACTAGTTTACAAATGATTCACAGACCACCATCCGAACATACACGGATCACCAAAGACATGTCCTAACGATCACAACGGATGTACCACCCTGCGAAAGCGCCGATCTGCCGTCATCTCATCTGTCCTATCTGTGCAATGTTTGTGTGCACCCGAAACCGGAAGAGTGTTACCTAACAACCGCATGTGCTATAGCGAAAGGAAAGCAAGGGAATGAATCGTAGACGAGTTCCGTACTGGTCGACGTCTATGCGATCCTCTACTCAGCATCGATGAAAAGCAACCCTGATTCATGTGCCTTCATGTACTTCTAGCGCCCACGGCATCCGCTCGCCTACCCGTGTTCACTCCCTCCCCCCCCACGGCAACGAGCGATGGTTGAGCGCGGGGCATTTTGGTGTGTGAACATAACACCACTTACAGTGAACGCCCCCATATAATATAATGAAATGAACAGAACCAGTGTCTGTTATCCAAGAACACACAGACCAACAACAAGCATTTGAGAAAACACACAAGGACGGAAAGCGACGGCGCATACATCTACGTAGTCTAGACTAGTTGGGACCTACTAGCAGACACATTCATTCGAAAGTGCTAGATTTGCGAACTGCTCGCAGAATTCTGGAAGACAATCAACCCGGAACGAACAAGAGGAGTCACACGGACCAGATCAGCTCCAACAGGTACTCTCAGTTTTACGTGGCTCGAACACGAATAGAAGAACCACGGCAACCTTCTTACTTTCACCACCTGCAGATCTTTGTAAACTGCACCATCATGCGTATCCTCTCGCTTCTTAAGAGGGACACAAGACATGTAACAACATAATATCGGGAGTACCGCCCGATTCATACCTACTGTACAGAAGGTATAAACCCCTCTCCATTTATATCTCATTGGTGTGAAGGACGTAGTACATCAACGAGAGATGAAAAAACCGTGGTTCGAACAATCCGCGTGTAGATTGAATCTTCGGTGTAACACTAAATGACTTATTATATTGGTATGAAGTCGTGTATTGGACCCCAAACAAAATCCAGTGCTGGTTGACTAATATAGGTCAAACAGTAAAGTCCGGACGATCGTTATGGTTTCGGATTGCGTCGGGTGTGATGGCGGCCTTGTAGCTTCGAATTCTGCTTAAGGAGTCGTTGTCGGGGATGCGGTTGAGACGGATTCTTCCGAAAGTGCTTCGACGGCTGCAGCCGGCGTCGGGGTCGACCTCATCGCGGATGATTCTGAACCGTCTGATACCGTTTCGCTAGCTGGCGTGGTTGGAGCCGATGTTGGGGATTATCTTGAGAACGATGCTGACCC
The DNA here is from genome assembly GCA_902602495.3 of Ectocarpus sp. CCAP 1310/34. Lineage (NCBI taxonomy): Eukaryota > Phaeophyceae > Ectocarpales > Ectocarpaceae > Ectocarpus > Ectocarpus sp. CCAP 1310/34. The sequence continues at coordinate 22,024 of CACKRE030000408.1, read as the reverse complement.
CGGCACAACCGTCGTCGACGCGGTGGGTGTGGGGGATGGTGTGCTGTCGATCACCGCGGTATCCTCCGCCACCGACCCAGATGAAGTGGAAACCGCTGTAACGGCCACTTCTACGTCTTCCTCGTTGGCAGGAGATGATGTTGGGAATATCGTTGGGGCCAGTCCTATATCCTCCGCAACCGATCCTGTTGAAGTAGGAACCGCTGTGACTGCTGCGTCCTCCTCGGCGGATGGAGTCGGTGTTGGGGATGGTGTTTGGGCCATTCCCGTATTCCCCGCCGCCAGTGACGATGTTGGAGGAAGCGTTTCGGCCGATTCAACAGACGATAGATGTTCCGAGATGTCGGCGAACACCAAAGTCTCTGCCCCAATGTCGAAATAGTCGAGGTTGAAACCAGCGCTGACGACGCACAGCCAGATTTCGGTCTGTCCAGTGGCGAGGGATTGACCTCCATTCCTGAAAAACGGTGTCAAACAAAGTTTCAGTAGATACGAGGGCGGAGGCCACGGAAGGGGGCGGGGAGGGCCTTGTTCTTCTTCTCTTGGCGGCTTCTTTGTGTGTGGCTCGACCATTGGCCGCACGGCGAGTACAGGAAAGACGGATTACGCATTGGTGTCGTCGGTTTGTCGACCATATGAACGCAAGTATGCACATTGGATGAAGCGGAGGACACGAGACGTGTGGTTGGCATATTTCACGCAATTGTTCCCCGTGGGATATGAATCCAGAGTCCAATAAAGATCAACTTCGGTTCTTCTTGAGCACCCATGCAGTGCTTTGCTGAACGCGAAGACTTGGAAGTGGTGAAGGCGGAAGATGCGTTCTTCCAAGGTGAGAAGACGCGTGTCGCCTAGTTCATCTACAACTGATTTCTCGTGCTGTAGTCCGAAATACGACGGAAATAGCTCTGAGCAAGGACCCAAAGTGCCAAGTCACCTCCCGAGGACCGCTTCCCATAAGGAAAGGTGGAGTCTTGGAGAACACGCAGAATCAAATCAGTCAAGCCTACACACCACACCGTCGCCCTACAACGTATGATCACCACCGCAGTACGCCGACTCACGCTTCCACGGTCTCGTAGCTTCCCCACGCTCCCGTGTACGGCGCGGTAACCAGCCCGCTAAGGTCCGTCGCATCATCGTCGTCGCAACCCCCCCCCCCCGTCACGACACGAAAGGTGCCACGCTCGTCGACGTTGGTGTACGGGCTAGACACGGAGAAGCTGAAGCCCAAGTCCGAGACTACATGTCGTCATCATTGACCAGAGAGAGTATTCATTCAGTCGGGGGTAGGGGTAGACGCAGTCAGGCGAAAGTCGTTGCCTTTCTTGAAGCCGTGAGCGACGCATCGCATCGTGGAATATGCTCACCAACTTCCTGCGGCGACATTTACTCTAGGGACGAGTGGGGGTTTGCCGCGAACGGGTGCTACACATTTGGCTGTCCCTTCTCTTGAAGCCGCAATGCAAACCCGACTCAAGGAAGCGGCCGTGCATGGTCGCCAGCATGCAGCCGTGCACCGATATCGGAAACATCGCCATCACTTACTATCCTCCGTGACGTCGATCGTGTACCGCAAGTACTCGCCGCTACTCATCCACCCGACGTTGTACCCGTCCCCATTGATCGAGATGTCCACGTTTTCACTCGTACGGAATTGCTGTTGTTCGGAGTATTCGGTTGAACAGAGGGTGAACACCGGGCGTAGGTAAGGCGTACAGCCTCGCAATGGCGACGGAAGGTACGGCCACGTGAGGCCATAGGCTTACGGCAAGTTGAACGACCCATGTCAACGAGAAAGCGGGGTGTTGGTACATAGACACGCGAAAGGACTAAGCGATCGCCGCGCGGAACCCACTCCCCGTTAAAACGTTCCACTCCACTCACTGGTACCTCCAACCTTCCGACCTAGTTTACCCAAACACCATTCTGACAATCTCGTCCTCCCGACTCACTCCTCCGTTGTTGCCTGCGTCCGTGTCCGAGTATCCAACACCTTCCCCTCCGTAGTCAAATTCCTCCCCCTCTACTCTGCCCGGGATGGTAGCAGGGATGCCCTCGAAGGCGCCGGTTGGGACGGCCGGAGCAGGTGTTGGGATCGGAGGTTCGGCAAGGTCCACCTGCGTCCAATTTTGTGCGCAGATGATGGCCAGCGCGCGATATTAGTTAGCACGGAAGAGGGCTGTAGGGTTTGCTCCATGGAAGATGAACCGTTGTCCATCACGTTCATTCCCCTGGGAACATCACGGAGAAGCACTTTAGGCATACTTCGGGCAAGAGAGCGTGAATTGGCTGAGTTTTGTTACAGTCCGCATGCAAGAAAAGGGCTTTGGCAACAGGCAGCTGGTCGAGGGCGTGAGCTGAGAACCAGTAAATGCCTCCGGTGCCTTGGAAAGGGTTCTAGAACAGTACAAGTTCCCAGCAACTATCCTTCGTACATGAGTAGCGAAAACGAGTAGCGAGCGTTCTCTTCTTGCCTGGCCCGTCCATCGTTGAGTTCAGGGGTTGATAATGTAGTTCTGGAAGGAACTCACAAATGGCAGCTTGACCCTTCAGCATCGTGTTCTACACCATATATAACGTGACGGAATATATATGCATCATTTCGATCCAGCACCCTATTCTCTACGTAACACCTAGCAACTGGGCAGACAAGTCCACAATGAAGGCCAAACGCCGGTCGAAAGCGCGCGAACCTCATCGTGGGAGCAGTAGGTGGAGCATGCAGGCCTCGTGGCAGCCCAGTAGAGCGCCCAAGTCCGCTTGAGACCAGAGTCAGTCCCGCTCGTGCTAAACAGGACGTCAGTGGTAGAAGTAATGCAAGTAACACGAGAACACCACGCAACACGTCGAAACGGCACAGGGGTTTGGTATCCATTATTTCCTCCCACATGGTTAGCGGTCAGTACCCAAGGATGCTTAGTGGTGATGCCGGACAACGGCCTACTGTAGCTTCGGTGGGAACAACGGCGGCAGCAGTGCAGATAGGTTGACCAGCTCCCAGCTGTAACCATCACATGCATGTCCCATGCACTTTGCACTGTTTCCAAGAGATGATAGCGTCAAATCTACAACGTCCGCGAGACGCACATTCGCGAAAACTTGTTTTCTCGTAACTCTACGAGGTCATTGGATTGGTTAGCGAAGCACTTGAGGCTTTCGGGACTCACGAACTGCCCTAAAATGATGTTCCTGACTGGTAGCACACTTACAGCATTTTCTCGAACGCCTCGTTCTTCTGGATGGTGGCATAGCTCATGTACAAGACCGTGTTCCACGTGCCCTCCGCGCTCTCCACCGCAGACTCCAGCCTCTGCGCCAACCATCGGGTGGCCAATATCAAACATGACATCCATATGGTATTGCTGATTGTTGTGGGTGGCGTTTTGATGAATATTCACGATTCGAAAAAGTATGTCGGGGAAAGCGGCAGTTTTTCGAGGGATTCCCGCGGCTGGAGAAAAAGTACCTTTTCACAAGCACGAGAACGTGCAGGCTTGGGAAAGAACGTTTTCGTACCCCGAATGATGCATGCATCCTGTCGCCAACGATGACACGCACAACACTTGACAAACCTCAACGTAGTGATGAATGAAACATTAGAGCACCCGCTCGTTGCAACGTTGAGACTTTAAGAAAGATTGCGCCGAGGAAAGACATCTGGTATCAGATGCCAGTAGATCTCCGAAGGCATGGATTCTTTATTTAGTTAGCCCGACAGTAAGAACTCATTACAAGTTTCATATTATTTCTTTCGTGACAACCCCTAACTACTAACTGAACACCGCGTAGTTAACGTTCTTGTTTACAGATCCTCCCTCTAGAATATCATTCTTCCCTAGTCCACGTCGCTTTTTTCATGTACACTGTATCCGGTCATGGGCGGGGTACGTACATGGTACGTCACATCTCATCGCTAGATCGGAGATCGCCAAGCATCAAAGCTCCACGAATACAACACCGACATCGAGAGAACGTCGACCGTGAGATCAACATGAACAACTATTCGCTGATGAAGGCGGATGGTGGATGCCTTGAACGCACCTGATCCCACTCTTCCTTGCAGAACTGGGCGTCACGAACAAACTCTGTGATCGCCGTCACAGGGATGTTCTAACCAATGCGGTTGTGGTGATTCGCCGCCGGCATGCCGTAGGACCAACAGGCCACGGCGGGGACGGGCAACGGAGCAAGGAAGACGAGTAGTTGTCAATTTCAACTGTCGTTGGCCTTGTGACGGCCAATCTAATATTCGATTGTGCCAAGCAGGTGCCGTGCACAATAGGTGAATGTGAGTGATATGTGGAGCTCCTTGTGTTGTGATGTTGGCACCCTAAGAAATCTCTTGCTTTTAACACCAAGCTACCACCACTGTAGCTGAAGGTCGAAGCAGTTTTTCATGTCCAAATAATGTTTTCGTGATCATCGCAAGACCGTGTTCCTACTACATGAATAGTCCTACGTTTCGTTTACCTGAATCCCATGGATGTATTCCACATTGTCACCGAACCACGTCGTGTAGTCGACTTTGCTTTCAAAGAAGATCCCTGTCACCTGAAACAGAAGAGAAATGATTATACGGCCTCGTCAACAAGTACTAATGTGTTCCGCGTTTGGTTCGTTTTCTTTGCCTTTCTCGTTCATCGTTTATGCTATTGTTTTCGCATGATTGTATGCTGGGCCTGACATAGGTTCGCTACCTTGTTCTTGACGAAGTCGTCAGGGTGGTTCTGGTTGCTGTCTTTCAGGAGGAAGTACTCATTGATAGCATTCCTCACGACGCCCGTCTGCAGCCGGCCCAGCCCCTCGATGAAAGCGTTGTCCGTAGCGATTCCCCACATGGTCATGGCGTAGTAGAAGTTGACATCTTCGGATGTCGATTCCTGCCGCGTAGGTTGAGTTGGGGGGCAAAGTAAGGTTCATTATGAACTGCAAATTGCTTGCATACAACCATTACGAAAAACCACCCACATACGGGCCGACGCCCCGGGTATCAGAACAGTGACGGCGAAACAGATTGACCATGCACAAATGACAACTGGACAGAAAGGGGCTCCGTCATGGTCGTTGTCGCAGCATTCTTCAGAACTGGGATTATCAGTAGGGAAGGCACGCGAAACGCGCTACCGCGCAAATTCATGTAAAGTTGCCGGTGGCAGTGTCGAGGCATTGATATCCCTCCACAGTCGCTGTCAGCAGCAGCTGCTGAAATTTCAATGCTGCCCACTCGATTGCTCCTTCGACAATCGGGACCTGGTGATGACATGGAGTGTGAATTGCAGAAGGATTGAATTATTTTTCAAAGTGACTTCTGTGGGCGCAGGAAACTGTGTTTCTGATCGGTTCAGCTAGAAGGAAAATGTACTGGAAAGTCCAGCGGTCAGGACGGCCCTTCACCACTGTAGCAGCAACACAACGGGTTGTCGGCGTGAGCAATTACTAAAGAGCCATGCCAACCTGATCCTTCCCGTCGTAGGCAAAGAGGAGTCCTCTGGCCCAGCTATGCCCGCTGAACCAGTCGAACGAACGGAACTGAGGGAAGTACGCATCGGACTGCCGAAGGGACGGACGAAAATCGGGAAGATACGGGAAGAGATTTTGGTCAAGGAGACAGAAAAGTGAGAGGTAGTACATGCACCTGTACCGCCGCCAAAGGGGCAGAGCAACCGTTTTCCATCCAGGATCGTGAGGGATGCAGTGTGTTATCCTGTTGACAATAAGGTATTGGTGCTCGCCACGCAACCTGCTTGCCCGCATCCTTGACCAGAAAAATGTGGGATACCATGCAATTTACAATTCTATGAAACACAAATAGCCAATGGAAAAACGAGAGAGAAACGCCTTGACATATCCGCGCTTCTTGCCTGGTCGGGGCTGTTGACGTCACGGATCAAGGTGTTGACCCAAGCGACCTTCGTGTTGTCGATCCAGCTCGGACGAAGGTAGGCCAAGACAGCGGCGACGTTTATTACGTAGGAGTAGTGGAAGTGCTGCGAGCCGTGGATGTAGAACAGGAGGCGAGGGAGAGAGGGAGGGAAGGGCAAGACAAAAAAATGAAACCGGCAGTTCTGGTGAAGGTATCACGCGATCCGTAGTCGTCATGCGAGTCTTTGCATGTAGTCGACACAGTTATAACGCCGTTGGCTGGCAAACGATCCAGGGTGAACCTCTCGTAGTTCCACTGGAGCAAACGGCAGGTATCCACAAACACGCACTATTTATTCCTTCGCGGACGCGCCATGCACGTTTCTTGCTTGCACATTACGAGGCCCTAACCCAAACATGTGGATGCGCACACCACTGCATCTTGCTAAGCCCACATGTTTGGGGTAGCACGCGCGCTTTTCCCCTCTTTGCTCACGTGGTCGTTGTAATAGGACGCGTAGAAATCCGCTGCACCGTTGTCTTCTTCCAGCCCTTGCCCTCCGATAACACCACCCCAGACCTGTGATCCCAGCAGCGTTAACGTTTCCATCACAGGATTACAGGCACGAAAGAGACCGAAGCACATTGTTGGTTGTGGACGCTGTCTCGTTTGGCCTCGTGGAATTTTGCGGATCGGCCCAAATTGATGTCGATTTGAATTACACTTGGGGGCATCAAAACATCCGTTTGAAGTTCTCACAAACTACCGGCGATGCACCGACTGAAGAGCTGTCCGTCCACGCTCCTATATGAAATAAAAGCGGCAACACCCCTTCCATGGAGTTCGACAAGTTCTATCTGTTCTACCGTGCCGCATGGCCACTGCAGAATGGAATGACAAGGATTGAGTGTCCTCGCCAGCTGCATTTAATATATGACGACGCGGCAACACGCTTACCGTGTCGTAGACAAGAGCGTTTCCGTTGGTGTGCTGCAAGTACTCGTCGAAGTTCTGTTCCACCTGGTCCAAACAAGTCTCTACCAGGTCGTCCCTGCAAGCAGTGAAGGCGTGTGAGAACAATCAACGAATGTCAAGCGATATCACTTTTTGACCAGTGAATTGCCGCAGACCGGCGACAACATAAAAATAAAGCGAGAAGCGGTCACATGGTCTTTGGCCCCTACCAAGCAGAACTACACATGGGTGGCCGAATTGTGGCGGTGATGACTCATGTCAATTTACTTGTCCCAGGATGGTCGAGTCACCAACTATTTGACCTTCTTAACGTTTGACTCGAGTTGCACCCGACGCAGGGGCGCGGTGATGCTGAACCCCTTACCTCCCGAGCTCTGCGGCCACGAGACAAAGTTGACTGTAGGCCATCAGGTGCTTGGCACCAAAGTACACGCTTCCGCCAGCCACTTCTTCTGTGTTCAGAGGAACGGCAATTTCGGCTTCCAGGTAGTAAGTAATCCATGCCCTTCATTCGGGAAACGGAATGGGGCATTGACGGCATGGAGCGAGTGTGTTCAGAAAAGTATGACCCGCTGGAATTCTCTCGATGAAGAACCAACGATCTGGAGCGCCGATGGTTCAACCGGCAAACTCGTCAATTGCACCGTGCAAATGATGGGCTCGAGCTCAGAATGGATGGATGGTCCTACTACCTGGAGTCGAGTCGAGTTTCCAACAAAGAATGTGGAAATCTATTCGGCAACGTTGTGTCCACTTGCCAATTCCATGTTCCGAAAACTCGGACCCTACCAGCTAGCGCCGGGATTAGTGCCCCACGCTCGAACAACAAGAGTTAGCCACGCCACCCGTAACAACCTGTTGCTGAATTGTTACAAACGGGCTCACATCTGCAAAGAGTCGGTGATGCCAGACATGCTCGGGATCCACTCGAACTCGGGCAGTTCGTTCTCCGCGATAATCCAAGACGTGCCAGTGAATAGCTCCATGTCTCCCTTTGTCGGGCTGGCGAGATAGATCCCCGTCCTCTCGGCCGTGCTGCTGCGAACCTTGCTCTGGTTCGTGGCCAAAGAAGCGCACACAAAGTCGAGAAGATGTCAACAAAGTTTGTTTGTCGTTTTCCTTGCACTCGCACGGCTGCCTGCAGTACACATTGTCAGTGCGAAGGTCGAAGTACGTCTGTCCTCGAGACGGTACGGGGCCAAAGACGCAACACAAGACGGGAGGGTGCCCGCATGAAAACCTTCACCTTAGCGGGGTGTGGGAATACAATAAACGTGAGAAAAAAGCCAATCAAGATGATAATACCTGGTGATGGGGAAGGCCATAGTGGAGAAGTCCTGATCCGTCGCCAGCGGTCGTCCAATCGATGCGGTACCTTCCTCTGTCCGTGTTGGTCTTGTGCATCCACGTCTGTACCCGTGCAAGAAAACAGTGGTGGACGAAAACATGCGCCGGGAAGAAGGCGAGGAAGCGCCCTTCAGTGACTATCACGATGGCGAGTTTGTTGGCATAACAACGCCCGAACAAGCAGGCGCAAGAGGCATTGATACACCATTAAAATCATGCCATACTCCGACGCGCTAGGCAAGAACCAAACGTTGGCGTACAACATGTGCCTCACAGCCGAAGTGATGAACCACAGCGCCCGGAAACGCGAAAAACTTGGTGAACATCAAAACTACGGCTACAGTAGCTTTCGTGAGGTTCAAACGGACAAATATTGATCGCGAGCTTAGAGCGCCAAACAAAAAACTGAACTTAATAACGCGACCGACCGATCCATCGTAGGTGTCCCCCTCGAGGCGGCGACAGTAGGTCACTCACCCTAAGGTTGGCCTTGGTCGGATATGATCCGGAGTACTGGTCCAAGAGAGACACCGCGTCGTCGTACTGAGAGTGGGTCTCCTCGTACGGGACCCGCGTCACCCTCAGGGTGCCCGACATAGGCAGAGTTGCTTTCAGCCTGCATTAAACGCCCCGTGGCATTGTTCACGGAAGCATAAGGATATCAACCGCACCGGGTGGGGAGGCTACAGGTCCGAGGAGGAGGAAGCTAAACACTACGCGTGCCTCTGCAGTAGGCACGTTCAAGGCGGACCCTTTTTGGTCCCTCCCAGTACTTTGTTCAAACATGTCTGTGGCAATGGGAATGGTTGCAGGCAGGCTTGTCGACCACATGGAAACACCGACGACGGTGGGTGGACTCAAATTGAGGTGGGCAGGGGCACGGGGAAAGAGATGATGCAACGTTCACCGCATCAGGGGCGTCACAACCGTGACAGATGATCAGCACAAGCAAGCGTGGCTGTACGCAAACACGAGGAAAGACGCAGAGCAGACTCACACGCTAGGCGTGTCGTCCACAGCAGGCTCGTACTCCAGCTCAAGCGAAGCGTCGCTCGAGTAGAGGATCCAAGTGGTGAGGTCATTGAGCTCGAGCACGAACCGACCGTCACTTGATGTGTGGGTCTGGTCGGCGACTGCCTGTTTACCGTAATCAAGACATGCAGAACCGCCTGGATCAGATCAGGATGAGGGGTCGCGCTATTTCCTCATTTGAAATTGCTCTGGGGGGCGACTTGTGTAGAGTAGGATCCGTGTCGGTGGTGATTGGGATAGGAGCGGGGAGCACCATTTGAATGTGTTATTATTTGATCTGGAAATATACAGGTGGCTGTTGACATCATCCACTTCTCTGCAAAAACACAGGTTCTTGACCTGAAGGTGGGTTTTCATTGAAGCCATGCACCCCAACTTGCGTGGTACTTGAAGAGCGCGAAGTAACAAAAACGCACAATCGGGAAACGAACGAACGAACGATCGCATGGGGGCGTTTACGCATTTTCGAACGTTTCTTCGACAAACTCGCGGCCTTCGGTACATCTTCGCACGTTTCTTTACCTGAATCTAACAACAAATAACAACAGCGAATACCGCGCATCATGTCGAAAAGCGCCCAAAACAAATACCTTGCGAAAGCCGAAATCGCGGCAAGAATTCTACGCCTCGACGGAAAATGTGAAATGCTTTCGACACGAAGAAAAGAAAGGAAGACCCCGCTTACGTTTCCGTTAACCGAGAGGATGGCGTGAATGCTCGACACCTCAGGGGTAAAATTATCGTACATCACCGTAGCGTATGCCTGCAATAACGGAGTAGGAGGACAAGCAGCGCGACAACAGATTAAACTGAGCCCACTAAAGGGGATCAAGGAGAAAGAGGAGGAGGAGGGGGAGGAGGGGGATGTTTGGGGTGCTCGGCAGAGTATACTGTCTACGGGGCCTCCGGGGGGTACGCGGATGGAATGTATTGACAGACATGCTGCATGGCGATGGTGTGGCCTACCGCATGTCTCTTACTCTCTAAGCAACAAGGTCTTGAGTCAACCTTCTTTCTCTTTCGGCCTCTGACGAGCTACCGCACCCAAACACAATATATTGTAAGGCCTGGTGTTGGTAGTGGGTATTGGCGTCTGAGCGGTGGTAGCTGGGCCATCGGGGCAGCGGACACCATTTTCATAGCTGGGATCGCGGCCAAAGGGGGCGAGGACAGCAGTGCATAACAGGTGCGGTGGCCATTGCGGGGACCGGGACAGCAGGGTTTAATGCTGGGACAGCACTTCGAGGCTGGGACAGCAGGGAGGGTTTAGAGTTTTAGTTTGACATGTCTGGAACGGAGGAGGACGTAACTCTGAGCGCGAGGTTGGATGAGGCGCTACGAGCTATAGAGGAGGCCAAGGCTGAGACGAAGGAGGCCAAAGCTGAGACGGAGGAGCTTAGGGCAGCACAGCGGCGGTCTGCGGGTGCACCTGCCGGCAGCAGCTCAGGAGGCGACGGTCTAGTTGCTCCTGGAGGGGCTTCATCTGCACCGGTGAGGCCAATGTGGCCAGGCGGGGTGAGTCATGATGGCGGTACTGGGGTGCCGGGTTTGCCTCTGGGAGGTACAATTGTCAGAACTCCTGTGCCTAGAATCCCGCCTAATTGCACCGCCGACACTTTTCTCAGTTGGCGGAGACGCTTTCTGGCCTACGTGGACAACCACAATCTCCAGCACACAATCTTCGGCAGTGCTGAGGTTCCCGTTGTCAGTTGTCAGGATGAAGGATACTTGACACGCCAGTATGGTGCACAGCTGGTTGTTGAGCACAAGAGGACATGGAGTTTTATCTTGGAGGCAGCGGTGGGGGCCCC
>CACKRE030000407.1:29913-49699 GCA_902602495.3 Ectocarpus sp. CCAP 1310/34 | reverse complement strand
AGGGCGAGGGAGGGTGGTGAAGGTGCGAGAGTTGAACCGCATCCAGCTATCCCGACCCAGGAGTACGGCGTGCCCCATGGCGGCATCTGGAACAACGCAGGCCCAAACCGCCAGAGAAGCCGTAGCACGATCCCCGTGAAGGAAGTTGACTGTTAACCGAACCGATTTGGTGGTCACGAGGGCGGGTCCATCACCAAACCCACCCCAACGACGAGAGGGCGAAACACGGACACTCCCCGAAGTCAAAGCTCCTGCATCAATCATAGCGGTAACGACAGAGTCAGACACGAAGGACGCGGGGGATCCAGAGTCCAGCAGCGCCACTCGCGGCAGTTGAGAAGTGGCTGTAGGCCCTCCATGCAACAGGACCCGGGTGGTGTACGAATCCGAATCCAGAAGAAGCGTGCCGCCCACCAAATCCAGTCCGTGTTCCAGAAGAGGGGGGTGGTCTTGGCAAACAGAGGTAGCGGCCACCAAGTGAGCGCCAGGAGCATGGTCCCCCGGAGCGTCCAGACTATCAGATTCGTGGGTTTCTTGTCTTCTTGTTTTATGGTTCTATGGTTCCATGGTTCCATGGTTCGATATTGGGGTTCGTAACAGCTAGATATATAAAAAATCTAACCAAACCTCACATTCAAGGAGGTAAAGTGATTAACCATGACCTATAACCACTTGTGTATGTGCGGACCACAAACACGATCTTCTAGCTAATTTCAACATAATCAATCTTATTTTCAAACAAATCCATCTTTGAAGTGTCGAAATTTGGAACCCGGAAGCCATATCTCCTCCCATCCCATCTGCGTAACTTCTAGCGTGGGTAATTTCATGGAAAACAATCTCTTGTTCTGTACATTAATAACACCAATACCGTGAATTCATCTATTCCATCTTCCACGGGCCGGAGTACTGATGCGCGTCTGACACTCAAGTAATATTTTCAAAGTAGAGTATATTCCATGATGAATCCCAAGATACAGATACACATGTCGCCTACGGAAATTGGGTGCTCTGTTATATCCAAAGACATACAAAAAAAGTACAAGTTGAATTACTGTGGTCTGTACATGGTAAATGGAAAAACATATATGTTTGTACATGGAAAGTCGAGAATGGCACCAAATGTTCTACGGAAGGTGGTGGGCAATTTTGTAGAAATACACGAAGTTTCTACGTTCAAGAAAATTCAGGGAGAACCCATTGATATCGTTGGAACTATACCTAAGCATGGTGGCTCAAGACCTCGCCTTGGCACACATGTACCACATTCAGTACCCTCGTCCACCTCGTCATCGTCATCACCACCAAAATCCACCCTCCCACGTACTCTCTTGATTGGTGACTTTAACTACACATACGTCAAATCCGATGCCCCCATCGACAACCGGGTTTTTCACGCTATATGGGGGTCCCTCTCTGGAATGTGGAAGCCAATTGCATGGGTTGGACCGACGAGTTCCATCGTTGCTTCCATCGGGAAATAGTGACCCAATTGTTTTCGGTCCAGAATAATAGTTGCAATCTCTGTCACACGGATGTGTCCATGGGTTCCAAGTACTCGAATGCAGATATTGATCATATCGTGCCTTTACACCTAGCTAGGCGGCTCATGTACTTATTCGAATCTTCAAGTTTTATGCGTACCATGTCATCGGCGCAAAACAGCCTTAGAGTGTAAGAAGATTAAGAGTAACGTGTTGATTCCGGATTACATGGTCTTGAATGCCGGGACCATTTACATATCTGGTGACTCCCTCGACACTTCGATAAATGTGTCTGATCTCTCAGAATCGAACCCGAAGATGTTTATCGAGTCTGGTGGAAATGGTATGTTAAACCTTGTCTACTGAACAAATCAGGATCGACTTATTTCCCGTATTTGTCTCCTCTTTTCTCTCTGCAGACTGTTTAATTCATCCCTTTTCTCCATGTATCTCCTCTTCTTGTATCCACTCCTTTCACCATGAGACGGGCCGGGCCGACCCTTGGCTTGGATATTTTGTCACATCTTGATTCCAGAGCTCTCAATTTAACCAGATTTTTTTTCATCAGACTAGTTTCAGAATTTGAAAAAAACGCAAAAAATCAGAAAATACAACCCACTGAACCCATTCTCGTGACAGATTGGTAATTTGCCCCGTCGAGATGAGTGTTATACGAAAGATATGTATATTCTTGAATTTTAGTTTCCAGGGTTTTATGTACATCGTAATCATCGTGTTATCAAGGTGAGATGATTCTGTGCCTTCAGTTGTGACCAGCTCGTAGGTATTCGTGGATTTTATCATCGATGGTTCGGTGGTTGCATGGTTCCATGATTCGATCTATATTTGTGAACCGAGATACCCGGTAAAGTTTTAATTAAATATAGGGGGTAGTAAAGCAAGAGCAAGCGTCATTCACCAGCCTCTCCCTCTTGTAACCATGTCACCACGGAAGAGGACAAAGCTGGAAACCATATCGGGGGCCTCCATAAGATACGACGAGGCCTCCGGGAGCTACCGGCAGGGTAAATCGTATGTAAGCTTCGGCCAGGGGGAATCGAGGGTGTACGACGTGGGCGAAGCCTTCCTCAAGAAGGATATACTGTTCGAGGTCCTCTCCGAGGTGAGAAGCTCCATCTGCGTGGGGAACCCCAGGTCAATCTCCGGGAGCCTCTCTGGGAAAGGAATTCAGGTGGCATGGGTCCTCAACAGATTCGACAGGAGGTTCATCAAGAGGGTAGATGAGTTCGCCATGTCCAAGATCCTCAAGCGTCTCGGGGGAAGGTGCGACTCGGAATGCCTCCGGGGAATCTCGTACCGGAATCAGTACGTGGATCCCGTCGATGTCCATGTAGACGGGCGAGCTCTGTGCGAGATCTGCAGGATCATGGGGCAGGAGCCTCGGGATCTGTACAAGAGAGCGGCGGATATTTTGAACGCCAAGTACCGCGGACACCGATCGACGGGAGACTCGGTAATAAAGGTTTCCTCCATACCACAGGACGACCTGCCCGTCTACATGATACTCGTGAGAGAGAAAATTCTGCGAGCACAAGACCTCGACGGTCAGGAGTATCTGATTACAAAAGAAGTCGACGACGCGGAGGAGACGCTGGTGAGCACCCTCCACGAGCTTTCCCAAAGATTCGACTCCCCCGAGATAACGGTCACCAACGATGCTCAAGATTCCGGCGCCTCGTCCAGGGAGGTGTTGATCCAGGAGCAACTGGAGGCCTGCACCATCGCCATGAACAATCCTGTTTGTTATCTCTGTGGATTCCCAGGGACAGGAAAAACAAGCGTTCTGTGCAGAATACTCAAGGAATCGAAGGGGACGGTGGTTTTGACACCGTCGCACGTCTCGAGAGAGGTCGTTTGCCAGCGCGCCATACAAAACGGCGTTGATCTAAACACCTTCAGCGTGGAGGTCCTCGCTTACGCGGTGAGGCACGTGGGCGAGTGGCTTCCCGACTACGAGAACAACGGGGAGCATCCGATATCGCAACGGTCTATCGACTTCATGGAGAAGTTCAAGGGAGAAGACCAGTGCCTCCACATCGAAATCCTGGTGATCGAAGAGGCTTCCATGGCCGACGTGTTCCAGGCGTCTCGAGTGATCGAGCAGTTCTGCAGGATCCCCTCCCTGAAGATGGTTGTCTTCTGTGGAGATCACCGGCAGCTCCAGAGCGTGTCCAAGGGGAGGGTGCTTGAAGACGTCATGGAGTGTGGCACGATCCCTGGAAAGATCCTGGAGGTCAATCACAGGTCGGGCTCGGCGCTCTCGGAAAACCTCAGGCACATCCTGAAGTCGAGCCTTATTAACATAGAAGAGGACGACTCCTTTGAGGTCGTGGACTCAAGAATCGAACGCTGCGAGGTGGAGACCGACAGTTTCGGGAGAGATCGTGTGATGGCGCTGCAACCAATCGTCGACATATTTCTGAAGAACATGGACGCGGGATTGCCCACGCACGTTTTTGGATACATGAACGTCGAGGTAAACAAGATCAACGAGGCCCTGAAGACCGCCATCTTCGGTCACGACTCGGTCATGTTCCCAAATCACTGTAAAGTCCGCGTGAAAGATCCTGACCTCATCTCGCCTGCCCATTTCCATCGGAAAGATTTCTTGGAGATCGTAGAGAACAAGGGGTCGAAGCATTTCGTTGTGAAGCGCTGGAGCAACCGGATCAGGAAGGATTTGGATTCGGATTTGGAGCATAATATCGAGATTAGGGTGACCGGTAGGCTCAAGGAGGCGCTGGCTCTCGGGTACGCGTCGAGCGTACACTCTTTTCAGGGGTCTGAATGCGCGTGCGTTATTATCCACGGAGTTAGCAACTGTGGGTATTTCAGCCGCGATGCTTTATATACCGCCGTGTCCAGGGGAAAAAAGAAATGTACCATAGTGACGGTCAGGAGCAATAGCAAGGGATGGAAGAAGATTGTGTACAAGCACGCGGTAGGTAGGCTGTCGAACTTGTCTAGCAGGTTTTAATTTATATTGTAATATTACCAGTAGCAATTGTCTACATCAAATGCGTGACATTGTTACAACGGACGTCTTCTTTGGTGGCCCCCGGCGGTGCTGGGAGGTGCACGACGAGTTCATTGCTATACTTCAGATACTGTGCGCCAGGTTGATTGTAGACTTGTCTACGCGTAAGTCAATTATTTAGAATTTCCACGGACCACTCAGGGGGATGTGTATTTTCAATAATTATTTCGAGACAGCCAATGCAGTTTTTGCACTCTTGATTTTGAAAATCACGAGACCAACCACTGCGGCACCAGCAACCACGGCTCCTCCGATAACCAAGGGACTCACCCCAGTTTTTGCGGACGCAGCCGAACCAAGTGCAGATGTTGCGAGACCGACCGCAACTCCATCCTCCAGGGCAAACAATTCCACGACATATTCCGTACTCGACTCTAGACCCTTAAGCAAGGCGGTGGTTCCGGTAATGGGGGCTCCCCCGAAAGTCACCGGGGAACCCCCCTCGGCAGTGTACACAAGTTGATACTTTGCCCCCGGATACAGCTCGGTCCACTCCGCTTGGATGTGGGAGGATGCGGTCCCGGAGATCGTCAGCGTAGATGTCTTGGTAGTGACAATGACGATGGCCTGTGTCGCCATGCCTCCATCCAGACGCAGTCGAATGAGCGCGAACTTATATCCAGTACCGGCCTTCAGACCCGAGATCGTGGTCTGGCTGTTGGTGGTGTGGGGAAGCCACCCGGTTGCGTCTGCCCACCCTCCGCTAGGTAGCTCCTGCTTGCGCACCCTGAACTCGGCCACGCCGTCTTCCTCCTGTACCACCCCGGCGTCCCAGGAAAAGCTGACACTGGAGGCCTTGATTTCACCCACCTGGAACACGGCGCCGGCCGACGTTTCAAACGTGAAGGGTTTTACCAGCATCTTTTCGGCAACCCCGGAGGTATTCGTCTCTAGGGCGGTGATCTTTCCCCAGCAAGGTTTCTCCTTTGCAAGCCCGGTGAAGACGGCGGACAGCTGTACACCAGAGGTGCTCAGTTCACCGTTCGTCTTGGCCTTAATGGGAACGGTGTCGGTATCGGGAGCCACGTCGTAGAGAGAGATCTCGTATTCAGCCGCGTCGTACGCCCGGTCCCACTGGATCATGGCTGATGTCGTTGCCACGGATGTCGTAGCGGTCAGGCTCTTGGCCGCGACATTAATGTTGTCCAGGAGACCGTTTCCTTGTAGCTGGTTGTTCCAGACACCCTGCTCGGCCCTCTGGAGGAACATCTTGTGGGTTGATCCGGGCTGGAACCCCGCTATCTCCACGGACGCGGTTTCCCCGGGAGAGAGTGCCTTGGTCGCCCATATCGTCGACGCGTCTTCGTTCGTGATCCGGTAGTGTGTAGCAGGTACGGTGGAGAAGTTCTGGATGTTAAACGTGAGGTTCGTGTACCTCGCTTGTTCAAGGGTCAGGACACCATACTTGCTCGTCGACGAAGTGAACGTTCCTACCACGATGTCTTGTCTGTTTTCTACGACAAGGTATTCGAAGGTGTAGCTGGTATCCGGGATAAGATTCCTCGAGGTGACGCTAACACCTGTAACACCGGAGACAATGGCCTCACCACCAGAAGCGGGAGTGATCCTGTACTTTTGTGTAGCGCCTTCGTACGTTTCCGTCCACCTGTAAACCATAACCGTCGAGCCGACCCATGGGTTCGTTACCTCGCCTATCTTGGTGGAGACGGTGATCTGGCTCCCGTTCTGGTATACCGGGGTACCATCGACACCGCGACGGTACAGCTGGTACTGGTACTTGCTCCCGGGGATGAGATCGGTATCGGTGAATGTTTTGGTGGTGTCCGGAGTCCAGTCCATGACCACACTCCAACTAGTGGATGGTAGTGCCTCCGTCCTAAGGATCCTGAACTCTGCTTCCTCGTCTTCCTCGTCACCCCCGACATCGCCGTCGTCCCACGACAGCTCGGCGTAGGACGCGTAAACGGCATCCAGGTCGAGGTTGGCGTAAGACGAGGGGGTGAACTCGGCGGTACCGACAGCCTGCCACTGGTTGAAGTAGCTCCCACTATTAGTATTCATGTTCTTTTCGACCGTCTGTATGGAGGCGCGGTAGGAGATTGTGTTGGACAATCCTGTGAAGACGGCCTCGTACCTGTTGGTGCTCGTGTTCAGGGTTGCGTCCACGCCCTGGATCTGGGTGGTGCTAGCGGACTTGTCGTATAGACGGACCGTGTAGCTCGCGGCGTGAGTCTTGTCCCAGCTAACTACCGCCGCCTTGGAAGAGGTGGAAACATTGACGTTGTCGATCTTCTTGGTAGTGGCCGTCCTAGCATCCCCCTGTCTCACCCACGAGCCGAACTCCTTCCTCTGTAGGAAACAGTTGTATATCGAACCGAGTACAAGCTTCACGGCCACGACGGTCTTGGTCGCGTTAGGCTCGACGGTGATTTCCGGTGTCCTCGCGGTTAACCCGGTATAGTCCTGGTTGCCGGTGACGATGCGGTAGGTACCCTGGCTGGCGGAAGGGTTCTTGAAGGTGAAGGTGGCATCCGTGTACCGGGTGGAATTGAGAGACAGCTGGGCCTGAGCATCGGTACTCGCCGTCACCGAGCTGAGGAGAACCGGGCCCGACATTATTTTATAACCACCTTTATTCAACATTATTAAACTTCAAATCATGTTGATCGGACTACGTAGATTCGATGGTTCTCATTTTTTATAATGTGTGAGTGTATAAGGATGATGAACTTCTGGGACAACGTTTTCATATCCAGCCCACCGATGTTGAGACGCAGCACCCACCATCACTGCGTGTTTTGCGACACGAACCTGGAGGTTTATAAACAGGAATATTGCAGGGGGTGTCTCCTGCCTCTCCAGGAAGACCAGGGGATGGTAGTCATGGGATCAGAGTTGCACAAGGGCATCGGGTTTTTCAGGAGGGTGCGCCTCTGTGCCCGGAGCATTTATCTCAGGGTCCGGGCCAGGGTGACCGGGAGCGTGGGGTTCTTCGCCCCTCTCGGAGTGAAGAGAGGGGTGGTGTACGGTTCTATGTGAACCGCGTTTGTTTTGGCGAAATTCTATCCACCCCATCTTCTATCATCAAGCCCACAACCACATCTCTTCTACCATCCAGCCTACAACCAACTCCCCGAAACAAACAATGTGCGAGACCGAAGTCACCACCGCTACCAGGAGCAGCAAGAAGGCGAAGATGACGAACGCATCACTCCAGGAACTCCTCCCGCCGGTTCTCCTCATCGTGTACGGCTATAGCGTCGGAGAGATTGGTATGTTCGTTTCCAATCATACTGTGCTCCAGGGGCTCAGTGGACACTACAACGCGAACAATAGGATTGACCTGTTCTTCACCGACGAGATGCAGAGGACCTTGCTGCAGGAGCTTGGCGAAGACGTAAGACAGCTCGGCGACGACGACATGGACGGATATAGCAAACAGAGCGTGTTGTACGAGCTTTTCGCGGGAGAACTTCACGGGGGACGTGCCCCTAGGAGGACAGAGAGTTATCGTAGTACAATTACGATGAAAATCGAGCCGGCGAGGCTGCGGTTCATGAATTAATTATTTGCCGTGGTTCTGTTGATTAATGGTTCGAACCAATATATATCTAAAAAAGTATCTTCGGGCACCCCGCCACCCCGAGGCCACAACCCAACCATGAGTCTCCACGATCAGATACGTGAGATGGTATATGCCCACGGAGGTGAGGGAGAAACACCCGAGGAGACCCTGCGAGCCATTGAAGCTAAGGTAAGGGAGTACGTGATGCACCTGACGCTGCTGATATCCGAGACCGCCGAGGGGTCGATGGACGAGGAGGCGATAAAGTTTTGTCTCCGGTGGGACCGTCCGAAGCTGATGACGGTCGCTGAGATGGCCCGTATCCACAAGGAGGTGCAGGGAGTGTCTAGGGTTTCTTTGGACAGACCAGGTAGACGCGGTAGCCGCTGAAGAGACTAAGACAATAAGAATCATCACGTTTCTTCTTTTTTTTTAATAATTTTTTCTTTCGCGGGGATCTGTCACCGTGGTGGTGTCCCCGGGCTTGTTTGCCTCCTTCCGAGTGTTGTTGTTGTTGTTTTTGTTAGGAACAACGTCGCCGGGAGAGCAAAAGTAGCTCTCCGACGCGAGAAGCGGAGACGTGGAAGAGGGCATTGTTTTTTTTTCAAAAGAACGTATACCGTTGAATTATATTTTTTCCCCGGAAGCGAATAGCAAACTAAAACTCTTCACTGTCCAAAATGTGCCACGCTTCAATCATTGATCTAGTGACTTTCTTCTTGTTCCAAGTGAAGCCCGGATCCAGCATGATGACGACGTCACTCAGATTGCTTCTCCTATGAGGCCCCCTGTTGATACCCATGGTATCACAGACGATTTCTACCCTCCTCCGGAAGGGGTAGGACGCTCGTAATTTTGTGGCCGACCCTTGGTTCAAACACTCGACTACGAAATCGAAGACCTCCTTGTCCTCCTCGAAGCCGATGAGATCCATCCACGCCGAGAGCCACGATTCAGTTGTCCCAGGGATGTCGTGGCGTATCCTCGTTCCTATCCTGCAATTTCCCACGTACGACCTGCAATCAAGCGTCTGCAGGGTGTCCATCTCCACCATCCTGCTTGGAAGTTCGTTCGTGTGGTTTTGTGGTTTGTGCTCGTGAGGGTACCTCGTAACGGCTACACAAAAGTATTGTGTTTATATCTTTAGGGTGGTTCGTTCGTTTGGTTCGTTCGTTTGGTTCGTTCGTTTTCCCGCGGCCAAGAGTTGCCCTTTTTTATAAATGCTGATTAATACAACCATGGTCAAGTACGGGATACAGCTTGCCGCTGACCCGCAGGGAACCCATGTGTGCGCAACGACTGTCTCCAAGGAGGATGGACCGTTCTCTTGCGTCATGTGCGAAAAGCCCCTGGGCTTACGACAGGGAACCAAGACTAAGCACCATTTCATCCACAAGTCAAGGTCGTCGTGCGAGGGAAACTCGGACGAACATCGGGCTCAGGCGGAATCACTAGGTTCCATTCCTGAAACTCAGGACCAGGAAACAAGCGTCGAATCAGAACAGGTCTCGTCGGTGGATGATGATTTTATTGACGAACAACTTCACAAGCTTATACCAGTTGAGAACCTTGCTGAGACCCCTGCTGAGACCCCTGCTGAGACCCCTGCTGAGAACCTTGCTGAAACCCATGGGGCGGACGAGGTTGCCGATCCAGAAGTACCCGGTCTCGAGTCGACAGAACTAACCGTGGACTCGTCGGTATCGGTCCCCAACGATGTCATCGAAGAAGCCCTCGATTTCGTCGTCAATGAGGTACTGAAAGAAGCCAAGTGCACGGACTGTAAAAAGACGGGATCGGGGTTCAACCGGATGTTCACCGACGAGGCTAGGGAGAGGTTCGATCTCAACGACCTGTACGTGTGTAGCGATTGTATCGTTCGGTGTCCAGCGTGCGACGGACCCAACTCGCAAAAGAGGTCCAAGAGGGACCCCCTGTGCTTCACTTGTCATTTCCTCGTGGCTCAATGGCAAGAGGAAGCAAACGAGGCCCTGGAAAGCATGAGCCCTATACCCGAATCCCCCGACTGGGTGAAGGAAGAGAGGCGCAGCATGGTTTTGAAGGTGCTCTTGAAGAAGCAAAAGGCTCGGGTGGTCTACGATTTCATGTGCTCCAGCAAGGACCGGATCCCCGAGTACGTCCGGGTTATCGGAGCGCAAGCCAAGGCCAACGCCGTCAAGAGGGCCCTGAGAAAGGAACGGAAGGAGTCCGAGAAGATCCGAAAGCTAAATGAGAAGAACAGGAACCGCAAGATGGGTACCCAGGCCACCGAGAGGTACAACCTCATGTTTGCAAACAAGAAAGAAATTTGTGTTTGTGGGAAACAGAACAAGCGCCCCCATGTGATCCGGTACGCCTCCGTTTTAGGATCGACCAAGTCCTCGTGCAACAAGTGCAGCATCAAGTGCCCGGGTTGCTCTCAGCCGTGCACCAAGAACGACCTTGACAAGTATGGATCGTGCTTCGAATGTCTTGCATGGGGGGCAGATCGCTCAGACATTTGGGGTCAAGGAGAGCCTTCAGTAATCGCGGGTTGTAGTGAAGGTTCAATCGACCACATGGCAGTACTGTATACTCACGGACCCATGGTGACCAAGGGGAAGTTTGCCGGCGACAGACTCGTCCACGTCAACTCTGCAGAGATGGATTCAATAGTACGTAGGGATCACCCCCAGTTTAAGGAGCGGGGAAGTGTAATCGTTTCGTGCAGGAAGAAGATGTAAACACAAACTACAACCACATCGCATTATAATATATTTACTCTAGTAATAGCCCATGACGGAGCGTGTCACGGAACATGCCGAGGATACTGGTGAGTTCCTCAAATCATAGAACCGATGCTCTCGCTGTTCTCAGCCCGAATAACCTCACACATACTACAAAGCTTCTGCTGCCTCAGCCACCTTCCGCCTCACGTACAGAAAAACATCGGCATTAACGTGGACCTCCACTCCCAAAGTGATAGTCGGTGGAGCCGCCGCAAAGACGGTTCATCTCACGGGCCTCAAGGTGGGACAGGCATACTACGTAAGGCTCGAGCGTTTCGAGAACGGTTCGTGGTCACTTCAATCCTCGACCAACAGTGGAAAGAGCTACCTGCTGGTGACCACTCACTCCCTCAGTATAAGTACCTCGACCTCGTCTAACTCGGCGGTCCTCAAGTGGGCGAAGAGGTACGCCGCCACCTACAGGATACAGGTATACGCAGCGAGTCCTTCATCCGGTGCCAACCCCATACAGACGCTAAATCAATCCAGCGTGAGTGGTTCGTGGTACAGCCCGGTCGTCAGGTCTCTCAAGAACAACTTCACGTACTACGCCGTGATAAGCGCCAGCGAGGCGATCAGCTCTGGAGGGGGCAAGTCGTTCGTTCTGACAAAAGAGATCTCGTTCAAGACGTCTGCTTCCGTCAATATTTCCGTAGTATCGACCTTTGCGACCTACGTCGACCTGTTCTGGGACGGGACTCTCGCAGGAAACGACGAGGAGGACTCGGTCGCCGAGTTTAAAATCAGGAGGAGAAAGAACCCATCGGGATCATACTCGGACTCCACACAATGGATGCCGGACTCGGTCACCAACACCAGGATCACGGGACTCCAGCCGGGAACGTCGTACAGGTTTGCTCTTGTCCGACTCGACCTGGACGGGTCCCACCTTACTCAGGCGGTCGTCGACGTTGCTACGAAAACCACCAACATGGTCGTCGATGGGATCAGCTCGACCACCGCCAATATCTCCTGGGATGATATGTATGAAGGATCATTGTTCCAGCTCGTCCACAAGGGGTAAGGAGAGGCGCCCATCGTGTTCATTCTCGGGGACAGAGGCGACTATAACGGGTCTCACCCCGGGAAAAAATCACGAGTTCAAGCTGTACGTTGTGGAAGACGGCGCACTGGTTGGGACGAACACGCTCGCGCTGGGCTCTAGCGTCAGCGTGGAAACGGGTAGAGTGGGGTACGGCGTGATCGGGGGCACGTTATCGATGATCGTAATCCTCGTCATCCTTTTGATCATACGAATGAGAAAGTATTGATTCTGCAGGAGGTAACCGCTTACAAACGCCTCGACAAACTTCGCCGTCATCCTGTCATACTGGCGTCATCGCCGTTCGCCCGCAAAATCTCCCACACGAACCCGGCGATGCCCACGACTTCACGGTGACCTTCCTTCACATAAACCATGGGCTGGCGCAAGACGTGACACGCGAGCCGGAGGGCGCGGTCGGCGTACCCCCCGGGAAATGTCGAGTGGGCGCGCGAGCGGTGTCGTTCGAGGAGAGCAACGGCCCCGTCCTGCCCTCCCGACCAGCCCGTCGGCAGCGCCTCGAGGGTCGGAACACACTTGAACGCAGGACCCAGTTCCGGTTCTCCTCCGACGAGGTCTCTCACGGCAAGGGTAAATTTTTCAAAGACTTCGTCCGATAGCACAGAAGGTCGACACCGTGCCGCCGGGGACGACGGACGACTCGAGTGTTCCGGCGCAGGCTCAGGCTCAGGCGCAGGCGCAGGCTCAGGTGTATCCTTTTTCTGTGGAGAATCGTCCCCCTCGGAGGGCCCCCATTCAGGGTAATTCGCGTTATTTTCCGGCGGGGTAAGAAGCACGTGTGAGGGCATGCCCGGCAGGGGCGTAGGCTGCGTCTCCTGAGAACAATCAGGCTTGTTATCAAAGGTGGCTCTACCCTCCCCCTCCTCCTCCTCCTCCTCCTCCTCCTCGGGCACGGTCGGTGTCGACTCGACGCGCGGGTTACGCCCACGGTTGTTGGAAGCGTGGTAGGCGTCGATGTCGGAGGGCCGTATCTCGTCGTACCACAGAATCGGAGACGGGTATTTTGAACGATCATCGCAATCTACGTCGGGGGGAGGGGCTTCCTCGTCCCTGACGGTAGCCTCGAGGAGGCGGTAGAGAGCCTCGCGGTGGCCGCTGAAGGTGTAAGATTCTTCCGACATCGCGTGTATTGAAAAACCCTCGTCACTGATTTTTTTTGTGTTTCAAAATAAAAAAACTCAAAACCAAGCAAGAAGAATCAAAATTTTCTCGAGATCCACAGAGGGAACTCGGGAGAGTGCTGGTTTGTTGGTGTGCGGACCACGATGGTTCGCACCACGATTCGAACCACCACTTTCAAGACCCACCGGGTTCGCTTGGTGCAAATATATTGTTTGTCAATACTCCAAGACGTAGAGACCCTGTTTCACACTGCCTGTGTTCTTCCAGAAAGGTTTTCGGGTTCTTTGAAGGGATGACCTCCGGTTCGTAGTGAGCGTGTGCGTTTGAGATGTACACCTTGTCTGGTTCCCAATTGACAGATCCCATCAGGGAGAACACCTTCTTGCACTCGAGGGCCGTCTTCCTCCTGTGACAGGTGACGCACAGGATCTGCAGGTTCGATTTCGAACACGACCCACCATAACTCAGGGGGATTATGTGGTCCACGTCGGAGTTGCTGTACGTCCCCATAAACACGTCCGTCCTACACAGACGACACTTGGATTCCTGCTGCTCCAACAGCTCCTGAACCACACGGGGCTTGATGCTGCCCCGAGGCGTAGGAAGAATG
Organism: Ectocarpus sp. CCAP 1310/34; assembly: GCA_902602495.3. Taxonomy (NCBI): domain Eukaryota; class Phaeophyceae; order Ectocarpales; family Ectocarpaceae; genus Ectocarpus; species Ectocarpus sp. CCAP 1310/34. The sequence goes on along the minus strand of CACKRE030000407.1, from coordinate 36,068 downwards.
TTTCGGATGGGACCGACCCACATGTGACCAGAACCCGTCCGGTGACCAGAACCCGTCCGGTGACCAGAACCCGTCCGTGGAAGACCAGACGGCGTGGAACATGTCGGGGGTGGGTTCACCGAAGGTGTTGTTGACGTAGATGTCGTCGTGGATCAGGATCGAGTTGTTCGCCTTTGGTTCTGCCAGGTTCGTAGCCGGCTGGGGATCGGAAAGAGCAAACCTGTGTTTTTTCTCTGGATTTGCGTTGGACTTTTTCTCCGGTGGGGGTGACGAAATTGTGGGTTTCTTCCTCTTCCTTTCCCTGTATCCACCTCTCACCAGCTTGACACCATGCTCCGACAAAATATCACCTTCAAATGTTGTACATATAGCGAACGAAAGAAAATCAATACCTAGTCCACCAATAAACTGTTCCAGTTTATTTGACGATATCATGTTTCTGCTGTGAATATATATACATATGTTGTCATGAACTTGGTATATGCCCAGATAGTTTAAGCACGCCTTTATCGATATTATTTTGAATAATCCCTGTGCATCTGATGGTAAAATTGAAGACACACTAACAGCGAATTTCCTACCCCTCGTACTGACTGTACCCGTATTATATTGCCATAATATAATATATTAAACTACACCGACAGAACGCACGACACTGTAAAAATCATGGCCAGATCAAGGTTGGGACGAACGTGGTCGCGCATCAGCATGTCGTTATCGCCATCGACACCAATAATTTTATTGCTTTCACATGAGAAAGAGAACCGTATGCATCATGAGAATCATAGCCCATAGGGGGGACTCGAAGGTACACGGGGACAACAATCTCGAATCATTCAGAAGTGCCCACAACCTGGGTGTAGACGGTATTCTGCAGGAGGTACCTGCTTCCAAACATAAATACAAATTCACCTCCATATGCGTGGTATTTCATATCCTTTAGATGATGTAGGAAAGTCCAAACACTTTGTAAGGGGTTGGGGACATCAAACCTATCCAGACGAATACCCCCAACAACATATTCGCCTGATTGAGAGCGAAGTATCTGATTGAGAGCGAGAGCCAAAAAAAATGAAATTTCGGGTCCAGACGCCTCTTGCCATTTCTTGGCAAGTAGGGGACGGGCTATTCCAAGAAGCGGTGCAAATTGAAGGTCTCATCAGCAGCTTCGCGAGCATATGCGTGTCATCGTCATCGGATGCTGCAGCGAGGAGCTAGACAAGTTGCTAGATTTGATTTTTCCGCGCCGAGTTTGATTTGGTGACTTGTCATGTAAATTCATGCGAGACACTGGGTGACGTTACCCCGTTGACTCACACTACTCAGTAATACACACACGACAATCGTCCTACCCAATCGATGTCTTTACTGTTATTATCGTAACGATTGGGCATTTATGACTTCTACTACCCAATCGTTGCGATAATATCGATTGGGTATCTGGAATCGTGAAACAAACAAATAGAAGTTCAGCGGGGAAAGTGGTGTATCGGTGTAATGGATATGCATTGAAGATAATAACCAAAAATCGTCTGCGCGGAAAAAACAGCCTCCCAACTAGATGTTCAAATCTCCGAAAATCAAAAGCAGAAAAAAAACTGATCCTAGTTTGAAATTCACCTTTTTGTCGTATTTTTCGGTTAAAAATCGAGGAGTAAGGCGCGCTCTATTTCACGTGTTAACGGGGGAAACAGCTTCTATATGGGGATATTTTTTTAGGGGGTGTCAAGAAGACATGATCATGTATACCGTACAAGCATGTGTTGTGGAGCCGATACACATTTGATGTATACCATAGATTCCCTCCTGATCCCAAGCTACATGCAGTATTCCATGAAAGGGTAGGGTAGGGTATTGGATTAATTTCAAAGGGGAATGTATAAATTCCCTCCTGAAAGCTGCATGTTTAGCGTCCGAAGAAAACGCTACCCAATCGTTGTGCGTTCGCGGATTGGGGATTAAAGTGTTTGGTTACTACAGAACAAGCACCATGACGGAACGTGCCAGGAAGTATATGGTAACTATCTCTTCATTTGATCCACCCAATGCTGTTGTCCTTTACGACAATGTGGACAAAACGTACTGCCTGAAATATCTGGGTGTGTATGCCCATGAAGGAAGGATGGTTATTGACATTCAATTTGAGAACAGGATCGCTAGATTCAACGAACACAATCTCCTCCTGAAATTCGATATCGACGTAGAAAACGCACCAGTGTGTAAGAAATTTATCGGGGACGAAATTCTGCGGAGAAGGGGCAGAGGCCGAAGCCCGGTGGATCATCGAAACGCAAGAGGAAGTCTCCAGGACAGCCTTCAACTATCATCAACAACAATACGACAATCAATAACGACAACAGCAACACCACCAACAACAACATCAACCTGATTTTCGTGAACCCAATCGGCCAAGAGTCCTTGGAGCATATAACGCCCGAGTTCATCCAGAACCTTCTAGCGGAGCACCATGGTCCTGAGGTGGTGTTCAAGTTTGGCACCAAGATGTGCTCGCTGCAGGAGAACATGAACTTTAAGACGGATGTAAAGAGTGCTTTCATCAGCGGGCGCTTGGAAAAGGACGGTGCCTGGGAGACCCACCGCAAGAACGAGGGTTTCTCCATGCTCCTAGACAACTTGAAGGACAAGAACGAGCAGGCTGTCCTGAAGTACCTGTCGGATATCCCGGAGGAGGACTTTGAGAATTTCAAGCTGGACATGGGCTGGATCAGGGAGCACAAGTGGTCGGGCCTACAGGAGGACGTTCCTGTGTACCAAAAGTTTATCCGCGATGGATTCAACTTACTCACCGCGAACATCGCCGACAAGAAGCGCCGTATCGAGCGGGATACGGGGAAGAAGATGAAGCTGGTTTACTTTACAAAGAGATGCTCGTAGCGTTGTTAAAAATACAACGCTTACCAGTCATCGTCTTCTCCTCCTCTTGCTACCTTTCTCTCCCTAGAGGGAGAGCCTCCGGTTCTCATTATTGTTTGAATCAATTTGTGGATCTGATGAACCCGCGACGGGGTACACAATTCTTGGCTCGATGGTTCGATGGTACCGTGGTTCCGTTATCATTTCCTAGCCCACAAGTTTTGGAGTAGAACCCAGGCGGGTCCCATGGGACCCCGAGGGGTCCGTTCCTGGTTCCATCGATGATTTTCATGATTGTATAGTTTGTCATCGGACCCAAGCCAAAGGCCAACCAGGCCATGGTTGATCCGGCACGCGATGTGTGATGCCAAAGGTAAACTTCAAAAACCTGATCAGGAAATTGAAACAAACAAGAACGTCGCAAGCGCGTGCCTCTCCTCCTCAACCCCCCGAAAAATATGGATGTCTATAGCCAACGCGCCCAAAAGGGTTAACGGAACCTGGGGGCCAACAATACTAAGCACGCCTTACACTCGTCCCTCACGTCACACAAACTTTCTCAAAACAACTATGGATGTGCATAAGGCACGAGCGCTGAAGACACGAGCAGGTTCCGAGACGGGATACACGACTCGTGGTAGTGACTAAACACGCCTCTGTCTTGCCGCACACGCGTTTTCTCGCCCCTACGTTTGGAATCGCGGAAGCGGACACTGATGGTAGCGTGCAAAACGAAAGCTTGTACACACAAGATATCGACGACCGCACCGATCCAAAGACCCGTAAGTCTGAGTACCCCCACAACAGAAACAGAATCGGGCTGGTCAAACCGTGACAGCGTCCACTTCCAAGGTCGAAACCATTGATAATTCTTCGAAACTGATCCCTTGTCCTCTAGAAACTCCCGATCCCTTCCGTTCCACTCCATACTTCCAACCCAAAACACCAATCCAACCGTCGCGAGGATTAACAGCCAGGATACCGTTTCCCAGGTGCTGCTTAGGTGCGAGTACCTCTGCACACCACGAACCCACACTACCAGTAGTGCAGTACCTAAGACAAAACAGCAGAAGGTACCCGCAAACATGGTAATGAAGAACGACCACATCGAATATGCCCCGAATGCCACCCACCATCCTCCAAAAGCGAAAAACAAATCGTTCAAGACCGTCATCCATCCCAAGGTCATGACTGCCTGCCCAATGATTTCCAGGAGGGTCACGTTCACGGACGCTGAGGTCAGGGCCGTGAGCAGCAACACTCTGGCTTCCAACAAGTCGGCGAGCGCCACGAGAACCAACAGCACGAGCTGCACCGCCCGCTCCGTTCCGTGCATCGTGCTGGGAACAAGCTTGTTTCCTTTCCACTCGGGCGACCGGACCCTCACCGCTTTGGTCAGGACACCATCGACGCGGTATGATGCCGTTGCCACGAGAAGCGTCCCGATGATCGCTGGTTGCCAAACCTGCGCGGCAAACGCTACGAGAAGCGTGCCCCCTGCAGCGAGGGCAGGATTTACAAGTATCCGCCGTCCTATACCCCACTCCATCAGCGACTCTTCCTCGTCGGCGGACATCATCAAGTCACTGTGGAGATAGTGGTACTCGGTGCGGTCTTGCAGAACTCGCAGAACCAAGACAGCGTGTGCCTCGTTCACGAATTTGACAAGGATGCGTGTTGGTAGCGTCAACCCTTCCCGCAAAACAACCACGTCGTCTTCACCACAAATGATGTCCGGGTCTGGCTGTATCGCATACCGGTTTTCGCCGGGCGAAAGAAAAAGCCATCTCTTCCCTGGTGCGAGTTCCGGTGGATGATCGGGTCTCCGATTGTCTGTCGAGGAGAAACGTAAAGCCTGACCCTCGGCCATCCACTCGTGCCAGTCTTGAGCAGAAACCTCGTCCGTGTATTCAATAACCTCGCCGGCCTTCACCCGCACTTCTCCGTCCCCGAGGTACATCCAAACATATACAGCTGTGGTACTCGCGGGTACGCAAAGTGTACTGAGCACCTTACGGGGGAAATTGGCGGCCGAGTCTACAAGTCCTGGGAAACGAATATTTGGCGCGGGGGGAGGGGACAGAGATGCAAGAAAATGGTCACTTCCAACTCTCCGATGGTCACGGTATTCAAGGTTGCGCCTGTGGTCACTACTGTGGTCACTGTTTACCCTGAGAATAGGATACGAGACAAAACGAAGAGAATAGGGAGGGAAGTTCTCACGACGAGGCAAGAGACTATCGAGTAGAGTGTATACGTCGATGCTATCCGTCGATGCCATCATGCTCTCTCACTTGATAGGGTGGTAAAGCCCCTGTTGGTATTGTCGATCCAGCTGCTGTTGTTGCTCGAAAGGCTTTCACCCGAAAACTACCCCTCCTTATTCCACCATGGACTGTGTTACGCGAACACCGCTGCCTCTGTTGCTGCTGCTGTTGCTGTTGCTGATGTTGTTCCTCAGCCGAACGCGAAGGTCGCTGTTGCTGCTGTTGCTCCCGTTGTTCCTCAGCCAAACGCGAATGCCGTTGTTGCTGATGTTGCTGCTGTTATTGCTGTGGCTGCTGTGGCTGCTGTTGCTTCCTTCTTCCGCCATATTGCTTGTTGATGCTGGGACACAAGATGACTGGGTGCGTGCTGCTGGCTGGGTTGCGTGCTCGGAAGGGGGCAACGCACAATCCCCCACACAAAACCAGCATTCGTTGCTGCCGCTGTTGCTGCCACTGTTGCTGCCGCTGTTGCTGCTGCTGTTGCCTCCTTGTTCCGCCATATAGCGTGTTAATACTGGGAAACAAGACGACTGGGTGCGTGCTGCTGGATGCATAAGTNCCCTCCGATGCCGTATTTTGACCGCCTTTTGTACCTTCACAGCGGTGGAAGGCCACGACGAAAGAGGCACACACATCGCTGGGTGTTTGAACACGGACGTTGTCGTCAAGTGGTCAGCGTTTTATGGCGACGGCGGCGTCCAATCGCCAACAGAAAGCAGAATAAAAATGGAGGTCGGCGGTCTGCAGGGAACATACTGCTCGTCGCAGTGGGTCGAGCCCCGCGCAACTCTGCGGAGCTATTGACGCCAACGCAGCAGGGTGATGGCAATTGGTGCTGCTGGTGTAGGTTCAATTTCGCGCATGGCGTCGCGAACAGCACGTGGAAGCCCTGGTTGTTTACTTCTGATCTTGTTGAAGCCTTTGCTGCTGTACGTACTATCTACCTCTATGCACTCAACACTTCTTACTTGCTGCCTGTCGAGCTTCCGCATCATCACAGCAGTAGTATGACTA
>CACKRE030000406.1:22088-33267 GCA_902602495.3 Ectocarpus sp. CCAP 1310/34 | reverse complement strand
CGACGAAAACCCAACCCCGATGGCAAACACCGGGAGGGGCGGCTTGTTTTACAACGTCGTTGCCAAGCGACGAAAACCCAACCCCGATGGTAAACACCGGGGGGGGCGGCTTGTTTTACAACGTCGTTGCCAAGCGACGAAAACTCAACCCCGATGGCAAACACCGGGGGCGGAACAGTGGCCGGGTGGGGGACATTATTGAAAGTGTTGCATATGAAGTGACTGCAGAGGCCCGGAGAAGAGGGGAGTGCAGCAGAACGCGACCAAGAGTCAGTGCTTGCGCGTAATAAACTTTTGGCGCTCATAGCCTAACTCGTTTTCCACAGCGCGAGACAGTCCTAGCACCAACACCAACAACAAAACCAACATCAACAACAGGAGCAAGAGCAGGAACAACACGAACAACAACACGAACAACGGCAAACCGGGGCAACAAGGGAGAGACGCGGTGGACCAATGTCCACCTGTAAGGCAATGTTTGATCCCGTGGCCGAAACACGAACACTCGCAGAAGGCATGCACGAGTTCCACGCGTACCGGATTTCAGGTTCGAACGGCAAGCGAAAGGCGCGGGTTGCCGAGATGCGTGTCGGTAACGCTCACGAGAGCCAGACGGCGGGGGGTGGGGCAGCATGAGCAAGCGTTGGGTGTAGCGAAGCGATGCGAAAACCACACGAGAGGTGACCTGCGTTACTCCCTTTCAGGACCCACCATCACAAAGGAGTCGTGACCAGCCACACAGCCGCGGAATGAACACGCACCATGTCCAAAGAGCTCCAAGTTTCAAGCAACAAGACGCGGCTACTACATAACTGGAGTATGTCGTGCTCTTCGAGCACCTACACCTGCGTGTTGTACGTCAGAAACCTCAAGAATTTTCAGCATGAAGAAATAAGCTGCACCTTGAAGGAATCAATCTCCCGCCGGAGGACCTGCTGCTTCCGTGAGCTCGTGGCGGCTTCTTGCTTCAGGGCCTGGGACTCGGCCTCCACAGCGTGAAGGCGAGCTTGGAGCTCCGCCGCTCGGGCAGCGAGGCCTCTGAAGGCTTCAAGCTCTTCGGGGGAAGGGATCTCGGCGCAACCCATGCCGTTGCGGCCGACGAGAGTGTTCATCACAGCTCTTTTTCCGCCCACAGAGACGGGGTGAGACGACCAGCGAGCGAGCGGTGTTTGTACTATGGCGCACGTGGGGTTGATGCGATTGAAGCTGACGGGAAAAATGAACGAGTGGTGGGTGCTTGGGTAGAAAGATCCAAGGCAGGATGACTCCGTGAGGGCGACGACAACGGTGGGTTTCCTCTCACAAGTCACGGTGCACCCGGCGTCACCCAGTCTTTTCTCATATCCAACCGACAGGTGTTACGTGCAAGTGGTCGAAGCACCGTCGGCACAAATCGATGCATTTGGCGTTCAGAACAGCCAAAATCTTGCACGCGTCTAGTAACATAATGCGCGTGTTGGTGTGGTGCAGATTCGTTCATGGTATCATTTTTCCAAACACAGATTGAAAACATTTTCCATTAATCAAAGCCAACAAGAGAGCAATTTTCTCTTGTGGCGATATGATGGGAGACAGGCCCTTTCGCGATTGGAGAATACACCGAAGAAGCGCATGAACGTCCTCGTGGGAGTAGCCGGAACCACAGTCGCCAAAATATTGAGTATCTGGAAAGGAATGCAACACGACACGGACCCTTTTCGACATATTGGAGTTTTGGCGGAGAAAAAGTCTACATATCTACCGACAGACCACTGAGTGACGACGAGATGCAAGCGTATCGAGTCTGCTATTCGAACAGTGGGTCCTGCCGGAAGCTGGGCTGCACAAAGTCTTCACAAGGAAACACGAACATTCGTCCCCGCTGAAACATTCATCCGTTATCCCCTGTAAAACGTTTGTTATGCACTGCTCACCATGACACTTGCTCTAGCCACCGCCCTAACAACCTTGCCTGCATCATGCGAATTAATTCTTCGATACTCTTCGGCGTGAACCCGCCGGACGGTTTGTAACAAGCTCTCCCTCTCTCACCGGTGGCGGGAGTAGGAGGCGTTGCTTTTCTCCAGGCTTTCGACGAAACCACGTTGCGCCTTCTTCAGGTCTCGCTCGTTCTCTTTCAGCTTGGCCTCGTTGTTGAACATCGACCGCTGAAAGTCGGACGATTGTTCGCTCAGCTTGGCTGGGGAAACAAGGCAGAGGCGGGAGGGGGGGTGGGGACCGAGCTCGATTTCCTTCTTGCACTTTGACCATGTCGACCAGGGAAAACCACGCATCCTCCCTAGACCTGGCGAAGATCCCACAATTTACAACTCGGGCGCTCTGTGCGTGCCTTTCCATCCATGGCACCAGGGGGTAAGGAGGGTGACCGTGCCAATCTTCCCTTGCCAAGGCGCGTTCGTTTCCCCGTCGGGCGGCTGTCTGGTCCGCACGCTGAACAGAATGTGCCAACAGAGCTTGAGCTTCCTACATTGATTTATGAACTAACACCAGCTGTGAGAAAACAACTTCTGCTGGTGAAGACTGGTTGTCGCGAGGACAACAGGCGCTGATCGATACATGACGCCGGCTCAGACGTTGCTTGCTTCTCTACTTCAATATCTGCCGGGCCCGTTCCTTCATTCTTTACGTCCCCCACGGTTTCCCGTTCACTTTGAACAGAGAAGCCCTCCCGACTAGACGAGAGCCATTCTCAAAATATTGCCTGAGACTATATGCAGATTAACGAAAGACTGAGTGAGAAAAATCACGACGCTGGCTGCCGAAAAACGCTAATGCTCCTGTCGTAACACACGAATCTCTAACACACGAAAGTCGTAACACACGAAAGTCAAGACTGGAATGTACGTATCCCTGTCCCTGCGGGTCTCCCACACTTTCTACAGTTTCCCAAACGACCAATGGGTTACCCATGGGTGACCCATGGGTGACCCATAAGTAACCCGTATGGCCTGCCCATGAGCGTGCCTACGGGTAGCCCATGGGCAACCATGGGCGGCCCATGAACAACCCATGGGAAGCCAAGGGCGGCCAATGAGAGCCCTTCAACCGAACCAGTGTACTCCTAAACATTAGATTATCTGCTTTGGAACGGACACTATATCGGCTAACAACCCTAACGCAAACCGTAACCCTAGCCCCAAGCCCACACGACACGTGCTAGGTTGACGCAGGTGGCTAAGTTCTAGGTTGATGTGAAGGTGGTTAAGTTCTAGGTTGATAGCCGGTGGCGAAAATCTAGGTTGAAGTGCCCATTGGCGGCCCTTGGGTGACCCATGGGTGTCCCATGCCATGGGTGTCCCATGGGCGGTTTATCAAAACTGTCAGTAGTTATTGTTTTGTTTTTTGTTTGTTTTTTCTCCCATCATTGAACTCTGTCGTCTGCCCCTCTGGCCCCTATCCTCCACTTCTACCAGCTAGACGACCCAACCGGGGTCAGATAGGAGGGGGGGGGTTGGACCGCCTCCTGCGGTTCCTGCCTGAGATATTTTCATCGCGAGAAGGGTACAGCAATCCCTTCCCTCGCGACTTATGAAGTCGATCAAGTATACTAAGAAGTGTGAGAGATTGGTCCCTGCCGGCTGATGTCTGTGCCCACGTGCAGTAGAAGCGGGTGAGAAACACGGCAAGATTTGCCAGCGAGCTTTCAAAAGCCACGAAATAGCTAGGGCTCGAGCCACGGATGTTCCTCAAAACAAGAAAACGGCGGCCGGGATACGCTACCTTGTGGCGGATAGACACGTTCACGGGGTACCCAGGCAGCGTAAAACCGACAATTTGCAAATATGAAACTGTTGTTCACATACTCCGGTAGCCGCATCAACGAGCAATGCTGCCTGCACACGCTACCGTATCGAAGCCGAGACGTGAAAATTGACAAAGTGTTCCATGATAACCCGCAGCGACTGCATTCGCTCAGCTGTCCATGCTGATCCATCCCTCCACAAAGTTCTCGCTTGTTGTCGGCAGTCAGCCACCATGGCCAACAACAGACACAAGGACAAGATCAAACAGCAAACGTCTCGCGAGATGGAACGAACTCCTCCGAAAAGTCAACCATGCTTTGAAGAGAGTGATCGATCTCCGGCCATTGCCCCCGTCTCTCACCTTTTTCGGCAATCAGGTCCTCGTTTCTCCTAGAAAGCAGCCCGATCTCCTGCTGCAAGGACACTCGATCCGCCGAGGCCACCTCTAGCTCACCCTTGAGTTGTGAAGCCTTCGCCTCCTCGGCATCAGCCCTCATGCGTTGCTGGCGCAGCTGGGACTCAAGCTGTAACATCAGCGGCAATCAGGAGAGCATCAATTGGCTGAGTCAAAGTCATCCAAACACAGCAACGGGCGAGGATGGCCACAACGCCGAGGATAGAGAGGCTAGGCAGGCGTTCCGGAGCTGAGCACGCACGTCGATCGCAAAGTGCGACGGGACAACATCTATGACGTTGGAGAGCAGGCTTGAATAGAGAAGAAATCGCTTGAACGAATCGGGTGGTGGAGTAAACAAAAAATGTCACTGTTTGTAGTTCGTCGGATACGGCTATGTGCACCATCTTGAGGTCCCTGCAACCCCTGCTAGGATTATTGCTACACGCACTGCATCCTGTGGAATCAACGGCGGAGCCAGGTTTCATTTTCGCCCGCTCGCAGGCTGTCGTTGTCGCACCTGTAGCTCACCAACTGCCTAGGCCCGAGAGCGGGTACTTTCGCTGAAAGGCGGGAATCCTCACTCCGATCATGTGCGTGCAAATAGAGAGGGTCAGGTGGACCTTAAACATCACATCAGAGCGCTTCCGAAGCCTCGCAGCGGATCGGTGTTACAAGATTTCAACCTACAGGCAATCGAAGTGAAACCAGTGGAAGTGTACGTTCAAGCCAATGCTTGCTCGCACCGCCACCGGGGGTCACTCGAGGCAACGCGTTGCGAACGCAATCCAAATTATCTGCCTCGCTGTAGTGGTCTCTCTCCCATCTCATACATATCCGTGCCCACTTTTCCGTTGCTTCTCGACAACCAAAATATCAGCGAATTTCCGGATTGTTTTCTATGACTTCGATTCGTCATCTTCCTTACGAAGCACCAAACGGCCTACAACTACTTGAGATTTTGGGGTCTACGGTCAGCTCCCAGTTCTGTACAGAACCAGCTGCTCCCACTGACTCGTCACCTTCAGGCGTTCGCCATCTTTCTTGTTGATGTCGTCCACCAGGGAGCCCAGGTGCCCGAAGCCCGCCATTGGCTACAATAGCGTCAAGCGGCAGGCGGAATGGTGGTGTCGCAATGTTTTCGTCCACCTATACCAGGTGGATAAGGGTAAATCTTCAGAGTGAAAATGCGTGCGCCTTCGCTCGTCCGTGGCTGCAACTGATTGGCACAAGATGGTGTGTCTTATCCCGTGAAAGAACCGAGTACTTTAGGCGTCGAGACTGCAAGAAGCAGCAGGTCGCGAATTGGAACACGAATGGATCTCCCCTTGGCCACACCGGACACGATGGACACCGATGGCCCTTGCATCGATCTACGAACTTCGACCCACAGGAGGTGTTGAGTTTTTGGAGTCTTGAGCTTATGTGCCCAGCTGCTTCAGTAGGATGATATTCTTTGGCATCAGGGCACTTTTATCTGTGGGAGGTCGACGAAAGAACAGAGTACCGTGAGCGACCGAGCACCAGCTTAAACGTCGACGTTCCCGGCGGGGAGTTGAGCGTGCCTTGCAATCACGTGCTGCTGGGTTGGTGAGAATCTCCTGTTCCATTCATCAACCGTGCTATCTGGCCGGCAAGTGAAGAGCAGGTCGCCATGGTTGGTCTCAGCCATACACAACAGCAGCAGTACATGGGTCCCACGTGTGTCAGGAATTTTGACACGAGCACGAAGTTTTGACACGAGACCAGAATTTTGACACGAGACGTCAGAATTTCGACACGAGAGGTTACGCCGCACTTTTCATGTCAGAATCACAGGTCAGAATTTTTCGAAAACGTGGTCAAAATATTTTCACCTGAGGTATTTTGACACGAGAAAACGACAAATTGACACGAGCGCCATCGCACACGCACGAAGGCATCAACTCAGTCGGCAAGCTCGCACGCAGCTTCCCGCACACCCACACACGTGAACACAACGCTCCCGGGAGTACATCGCGTTAGGGGAACGTCAAGCCGCGGTTAGGATCGTGTGCGTTCATCGCGGGATCGAGAACAAAACACGCCGAGGTTGGTCTGTCTTGACTCTGGACTCGAAGCACACGGGAGACAACCACAACAGCAGCTACTCGGGTGCCTCGCTCGTGAAGGGAGAGGTTACAGCAGTTGTTGTTGGAAGAGACGGTAGCTCTGGGCGCACGTACTAGGGGCGCGAAGCCGCGGGCGGCGGTTGGGATTTGGGGAGTGTAGTTCGCGGAGTGTAGTTCTCGGGAGTCGAGAGGAAACATGTCTCCAGCTTTGCTACGCCAACCATGGCCATCACGAGGAACATGTCCTCTCCAGCTAGCGCGCACAACACAGCAAGCAGTAGAACCTGCATGCACTCATCATGCCACTCGTAGCGGATTCTACCTCGCGCAAGCGAGCCATCCCCTCGCTCCGTGTCGGGTGCGGTAATGAGGGAGCGCGACCGTTGGGTTTCCCGGCGGTGCAGCGGTGCAGCTGGGGTTGAATGTTTTTTAACTTGAGGCTGCGCCGCTGCTGGCCTTCGCCAGGCAACGTGTGGCGGAATATTTTTGCGTGTCAATTTACCAACCGTTACCTTTTTTCGTGTCAATTTGCCAACCGTCGCTTTTTTTGGTGTCAATCTATCTCAGTCCAAAATTTTCGTGTCAATTTAACATGAAAAAGTGCGGCGTAACCTCTCGTGTCAAAATTCTGACGTCTCGTGTCAAAATGCTGGTCTCGTGTCAAAATTTCGTGCTCGTGTCAAAATTCCTGACACACGTGGGACCCATGTAATTTAACGTGGGAACCCAGGACTACAAAATGATGAGCATCACAGGTTGCCCTCTGCGGGGTCCCCTGACAGGGGGGCCGCGGATCCGTGTTCTTGCGTCCTTAACATCATAGATTGTCCTTTGAAGTCGACGGCAAGCAGGCAGGCAACAGTCCAGAAGCGTTCTTCCACCATCCACCACGATGATCTGTTGAACAACGCAAAGCTAGCCTCATGGTGCCAAACAACGCCGAGGGTGCTTCCCACTCTGAGGGCTCCCCTGACGCGGCGGGTATGTCTGAAAGAGACGGAATCTTCACACGCTCGCGTGTGTGTATGGAAGAGACCGCTTCTCAACACCCGCGCGCCAGAGTTCAACGCTTAGACCTGCCCATACTTGTTCAGATATGCTGGTTGATAAGCTATGGGAATCAACTCGATAACAGTAACGACCTTGCTGGAGCACGGACATATCGAACCAGCCGGACCGGCAACTGCTTCATAGGTCCCTTGGTCTACTCGGCTCCAGGGCCTTGGCCTGTCCAGTGGTACAACATCACTGGTACTGCATTGGCAGCGCCTGTGGTCACTGGCAACATCGTTGTCCCCACTGTTAACAACATCATTGTACATTGTGGCGGCGCAAGCTGCTACAGCCGTAGCTGATGTGTTCAGGTGTGGTACTTCGATTGCTGTCTCATATTCCTGATATGTGCATGCAATACTGGGGATTCAGACCTGGTTCACTGTTTATCCTGGGACGGGACGATCTCCAGGCTTCTACGGGCTCGTCCTCATTCACAGCAGTGATGTGGGTGGTGAGGGCAGTCAAGCAACAGCAGTGCGGTGTGAGTGAAATTTTTCTGAAATTTTTGGCATTACCGTATTCCGCGGAACCCCCTGGAAGAGGGGGTCTGCAGGCTGCGGGGTTCTCGTCCGTGAAAAAAAACGGAACTCACCTCACTTTTCAATCCACAATTGCATTGTAATGTGTTCTCCGAGCTCTTCTCCTCTAGCTGCTGTTCAACCAGGCAAGAGGTACACGGGATACAACGGAGATCGAGCAAACAAAAACGACCCAAGAACTTCTTTGCGGCGCATGGCGCTGGCTCCATTGGCGCTCCCAAAATGCCGGGAATCCACCTGACCCACACTATTTTCTTTCACAGGTGGAGACTTGTTGCAGGTGTTGATAAGAGTGTAATGGGCCATATGAGCTTCGCTGTGAGGCGACAGCAAATGCTAGCCCACCGGAGACAGTCCCTGCGGCGTTGGCCCAAAGGGGTATCGTTTCCAGGGGGGAAGGTTTGTATATGTACTTGTAGCTCCGTGCCTCTCGCCGCCGAGGTCGCGACAGCTCTCCAAGCACCACGGCGGCCCCACGGAGGAACTGCCAGGTAGGGACTGCGGAGTACCCTCCCAATTTGGAGCCAGTCTACTCGTTGAAAGCAGACACGCACGTTGCGATAACTGTTGGAGCTGCAGATACCCTTTCACAGGGTAGCCGTAGCCTTTTTCGGCGAGGCTTGAAAGTTCTCAGTTTGGGCCCTCTGTGAAAGTAAGTGAGCAACCCCGAGTACAGTGGGCAGCTGTGAGAACTTCATCGCAGTGGGTAAGATTCTTCTTGTTGAGGTACACGACTTGCACGGACGTACCGCCAATATCATGGTTGTCAAAGAAGCTGACGTGAGTTTATTTCGTACAAACCAGCTTCAACTACGACTGACTGACTCAGAAGAATAGATGGGTCGAATTGATGTGAAACATTCTGCATGTGTGTGTTGTTGTTGTTGTTGTTGTTGTTGTCTTCACATTAATAACCATCCCGGTCTCTCTATCCAGTACCTCCTTCTGTCTCAATCTCTCCGTACTAATCCAGCACTTGACTCGGTCAATTTCCGTCTGTACAGTACGTAAATTGCGACATTAATAAGATCCTCGATTTTTTGTCGCTTGTTGTTCGATTGTTGTTTCCCATATGTTGTAAAGGTTGGCCTCCCCATATATTCGGCTCCACGGCAAGCCCTGGCAAAGCCCTGACCCCTAAGGTATCCCTTAGATGTACCAAAGTCCATCATTCGGGGGGCTGTCATGTTCAGTGTCCCTATTTCCTTTTTACGCTAGGGACGTGTCGAGTCCCTGCATGTATGCGAGGCAACCAAATGAACTCCGGGATGTGGAGACAACTGAGAGAGGAGTGGCGGCTGACCATCCCCATATTCCGTTCACGATATTTTGACCGTGAGGTCTAACGCACGTTCTACAGAAGACCGAATGGAGCGAGAGGGCCAGTCACTGACGCTCATAAAGCGAGGTTCTTGCCGTGTTCGTGTCTGAAAGGCCTCATTCTTCATGCCTGCCTGTCCCGCATGGCCGAGCCCGGAGATCAACCCAAGTGACGTTGCGTTGTCCCAAGGATCCGAACCAAACAAACACCTCGTGTGCTCTCGAAGGAAGAAAATCAACGGTATGATAGCTACATTTTCGATGGTGTGTGCATCACGGCCGAGGGCCGACGTCACAGAGGTGGTATGTCGTTCCTTCCAAGTAGCCCAGGCTTGAATGAACGTTGGAGTGAGTTGGAAAAAGGTACTTCGCCCGCGAGCATTGTCCAAAGGTGCTCGACTGTGGGTGGGATGGCCTCGGGAGGAGGTATATGGTGCGTTACGTGGACGAGCATATATCCTTCCTTGCCCCCGGACCTACACGTGAGAGCTGGCGTTTCCATTCATCCTGAAAGGTAAACTACGCGGGGTGCAGCAAGCCCGTCCTGGGCGTTACTTGGGGCACTGGGTAGTCGGCCGTGTTAGGCCGAGAGTGAGAGATTGAGAGAGAGGTGGAGAGAGAGTGGGAGAAGGGAACTTGGTTGGAGAGAGAAGGCGGTAGCGGTGGGAGGAGAGAAGGAAGAAAGAAGGTGCGCAACACGCACGCAAGCCTCATCGTTCCAACTGCGCCAAAAGGGTCCCCGTGACTGCACCTGTGGTACCCTGCAACACACGAAATTCCCAGCACGTATCCCCTTGGGATCCTCACGACCAGATACTGCTGCGAATATATCTGACATCCCCCCTGCTCTCAACAGCTTCTCACTGCAAACTTCGCTAACATCCGATATCTCAACCAAAAGACGTCCTTTCAAGAATATATGCCATCAAGACTATACCAAAATATAAGGAAGAAAAATAGTTCAAAGTAACATGAATGAATGCTGCATCGCGCGTAATGAATACTTGGCGAGGAAAATGAAAGCAAAACCAACACACAACCCATCAGAAGAACAATAGATGTNAAGAAAGTCTGCACGCTGGTACGGCGACGGCACGTGAATGACCGAAATTTCCTTCCTCTCTACCAGTTCCCTGAGAAAATGGTGCCTTACATCCATGTGCTTCGAGTTCGAGTTTGAGATGGGGTTCTGCGCTAGTTGAATCGCCCCCTGGTTGTCCTCGAAGACTTGGATGCACGGCATGCCGTCCTGCGGCAACATGAAATGCCAAATTTGCCTCAAAAACAAAATCTCTTTCACTACGTCACCAAACCCGACGTACTCTGCCTCTGTCGTCGAAAGCGTAACACACTTCTGCGTTCTGGAAAACCAAGACACGGCGCCTCCTCCACACGTGACGATCCCCCTGATACCGACCTACGGGCTGCTGCCTTGCTTGCAAAGTCCGCATCAGCGTACCCCTGCAAACTGAATCCCTCTTCTGTGCCTCTCTGAAACGAAATACCGAAGTGACTAGTCCTTCTCACAAACCATAAAATATCCATCGCTGCATTCCAGTGTACCAGCTTCGGAGATGCGCAATACCTAGCTACTGCGCTTACTCCATTCGCAATGTCTGGCCTAGTCTGATTCGCCAGCCACATCAAAGATCCGACTAGTTCGCTAAACAGAAAGTCTGTCGCCACCTCATCCGCATCAAAGTCAGAAAGTTTCACCCCCGAAGACATCGGAACGCTCTTACCTCCCACCACTCCATCAATACTCTGCTGCTAGCTCATCCGTGAACGTCTGCCGAGAAATCTTCAACTTACCGGTCTCCTTGTTCCTCTCGCAAAAGCACCCAGAATACCATCTCAACTCTCCAAGGTTCTTCACTGGCACGGACTTGTTAGGGTCGGCGCCAAACTTGTCACATCTCTCCCTCTCCCACAGCAAAAATGTCATCTACATGTACTACCAAAATCAAGACAACACATCCATCCTCAATCAAACGAAACACACAAGCATCGGCCATGCACTGCTCAAAACCTAACGCC
>CACKRE030000405.1:178598-199183 GCA_902602495.3 Ectocarpus sp. CCAP 1310/34 | reverse complement strand
CCCCCCCCCCCCCCCCCCCCCCCCGGGCAATACTGTTGACTCGAGTTCGCACAAACTTGAACCAATCAAAAAGAATCATCCCCATGCCTGGAGGTGAGTGCTGTAGGAGGAAATCCCTGGCTCCATCCTGTGCGTCCACTGGTTGGTTGAGCCGGGGATGGAGATCGGCGGGGGCAGCGTCGCGAACATGCGCGGCTCCCACTGGTACACGTGCATGCGACTTCCGCTACTGCCGGCGTCGATGATCTGTGCCGGGATACAGGAACGCGCGGGGCAGAAAAAAAACGCTCAGCAGTTAACTCTATTTGTCTACAAGTGTTGTGAGGAGTGGGAAACAGAAACAGATGCGGTTCGCGTTATGCCGATGCTAAATAGGTCAAGTGCCTGCCCAAAACGTCTCGGGATTGGACTCGAAACTGGTCTGTAGTTCCCTAGTTCATTCGGGACGTGGCCTAGCGGAAATATGGGTACCGTCTCGCTGAAGTCTTTGGCGAAGGTCGAATGCACACGAGTAAACACCGCGAATATTTTAGCCTCCTCCTGGTGCAGTTTCCTTCCAGTTGCCGGCGGGCCGGATCTACTAGCGAGGTGCTGTACCATGGGAAAAAAAAGATAGCCGAATGTGTTTGAAAAGATCAGGGCACGACCCTTGTCAGGTCAGTACCGCACGTGTTACAAACTGGACGCAAGCCCTTGGGGCGAATGCTCCAGATTGTTGTCGATTCTTCACATGGTCTCATTCCTACCGCTGAAGATTATTGTCCTCACATACAATCATGGTTGCGGTGGCTGTGTTGTTATCTCGAAGGTGCTGTCAACGCACGCTAGGCTAGAAGTATGGCATGAATTATCTACACGAATATCGTGCGTGGAACAAACAACGCGCAGTACAGCAGTAGCACGGTAGCATGATGGGCGCTCGTGCATTTATGTGCATGTGGAGAGTACCAATTCAGTGAACGTTGCAGTATTTGCTGTGCCCTACATCACCAACCTGTTCGTACACTAGGCACTAGGCACGCGCTTGCACAGGGAGCAGAAAGCCGCCGCAGTCATGCGGGCGGGTACGCACACCACGATTCTCATTGCCCACAGCAGTACCATGTTTCGAGGTAGCGTCTGGTCAAAATTGCGTCCAACGGATTACTGCGATCATGTGAACCAAACGAAAAGATCCAAAGGCAGGTGGGAAAAACTTTAACGTTCTAAACGGCACCATGTGCTGTGTCCATCGTGTGCTGAAGAACGCACACACCAGCAGGGTAGCAGTACTGTGGGATGCAACATGAACACGAAAACAAGAGTACAAGATCCACCGCAGTGCTTGCAAATGTTACCGTTAGACTACACCCGCCGCCGCCAACTGCCTTGAATGCCCTCTGTGC
Source organism: Ectocarpus sp. CCAP 1310/34 (assembly GCA_902602495.3). NCBI lineage: Eukaryota > Phaeophyceae > Ectocarpales > Ectocarpaceae > Ectocarpus > Ectocarpus sp. CCAP 1310/34. Next base: position 197,798 of record CACKRE030000405.1, on the reverse strand, counting down.
AGTTACTGCAGAAAAGCAGCACACGAGACTCTTCGAACCAAACCCGGGAAATGTTTCGTTGCGCTCACCATTCCATGGGCCACTGTCGAGTCCAGTAGCGACGGGTCCGAGTACTCCGCACCCTCGCATGGTGACAATAGCGCATGCAGCAGCGATAACGACGGCGGGCGCAGCATTATTGGCCAAACTACAACTGCCCGTGGCTGCACTGGCAGAGAGAGGCATGCACAAAGGGGCCCGTCAACTCTTACATTGAGGCATCAATAGGGTAGGTGGTTGATAGCGCGGGGCCCCGAGCCGAGTGCATCATAGTGCACTCAGGACTCATACCTCGTTGCTTCGGGCGGAGCCGGAGAGAGAGAACAGCGACTGAGAGGGAGAGGGAGAGATGGCGTCATACTGGGTATCGCAGGAGAGGTACTTTTGCAAGTACTGCAAAGTGTGGCTTTCCAACCATCAAGCGGTGAGATTATCCTTGTCTATACAACATTGGAGTACACGAGCGGGATGCGTGTCTGGTACAGCAGTAGAGGTCCCTGTTTAGTGCCGGCTGAATAGTGCCGGTTGACGGTATGTGTGCCGGTCAAATCTCGGCGCACAGAACCCGCCCTGAATAGTGCTAGACCGGCGCTGTTTAGGGCTGCCCACTATAGTGCCGGTTCGGGCCCCACTGAACCCCACAATAGTGCCGGTTCAAGCACGCACGCACACACAACACACAAGAGACACACACAACACAGAAGACAGACACAGAGGAGAGGGTACACGTGCTGCTGCAGACCCGAACAGCTCTAGTGAGGGCGGGAGTTACAGCTACAGCGGCTGTTTGATTTCTTGCATGTCCCGTCGTGCGGTCGTGTTTTTTTTTTTTGTTCTGGCTACATCGAAGGAGGGTGAGGAGGAGACAGATTTAGCTTCCTCCTTCACCAATAGGTTGTGCCCGCAGGAGCTTTGCAAAAGTGGTACCGCCAAAAATCCATGGGCTTCATGATCAGCGGTTTGCTTTCGCTGTCGAGGAGTGATGTTGAGGTTGCGCGAAATGGTTTGATCCGTTCAAGGCCAGTGCCACGGCAGTCTTGCCAACAAGATACTGGAGTATTGGACATCTATTAGGTGCATGCTTTGCGATATTCATGTGAAGGGTTTAAGTCAGGTTGTGCAAGTGTGCAGCACGTGCGCTAAGGTGGGTACAGCAACAAGTTGCAGCATGTGTGTCCCGTCCAGTTAACTTATTACGCAAAATACGTGTGTTCGACAGGGCAGGATCCACCCCTCTTGTGGCACAGCAGTCTGCCAGCGACGCCCATGCCATGATCTCACCATGTACGTTTCATGTGGTACTCTGTTGGCCCCGCAAAGCAAAGCGCTGTACACAGTTCGTCAATAGTGCCGGTCTGGCACTTGTGAGGGATTTTCAGAGTGCCTGAATAGTGCCCCTTGGCACTATTCAGGCACTCTGAAGAATAGTACCGGTGGAATTCTTGCGCACACCCCGACACTCAACAGGGACCTCTACTGTACTGCTGCAGGTAACCAGGTGCTGTGGACCGTTATACTGCTGTAGCCTTCATGATGTCTTCATTTAAAGGAGAGATGCCAGTTACGGAGCAGGTACAGCAGATGATAAACAAAGTTCCGCTATGGCATCATTTTTCAAATCATCGTCGTACTGCTTGGACAGCAGTAGTCCACAGAGCAGGTTGCCGCTTCATCAACTAAGTACTTCTTATACAATGATGGTAAGGCTCACGGCCTTGCAGCAGTGTCTCAAACATGAACAACAGACAGTTGTCAAGACCATTTAGTGAGTGCCGCCGTTTTTCCTCGTTGTTTCTGAAGCGCTATACACTAGCCTTTCTGCTGAACGAGTGTGCCGGGGGTGCTACAAGCCCACCGATTCATACTACATTTGTACCTTTACACAACAGAGGGTGGGTCTGATTTACATGTGAATCCACGGCCAGTCTACACATCTACACGCGAAGGAGGGGGAGGGGGGTGGAATTACCGACACCTTAAAAACGCATACGGCAACGGGCGGCAGCCTTCCCGGAATGGAGTGTTTTCAAGCTGATCGGCAGCGGGGACTCCCTGCTGTAGCATAGCCGCGTACTCCAATGTATCAACAAGTCTTGAAGTGTAGGTAACATCAAGTCTTGCGTCACATTCGGAACAGACGCAGTATTTCCCTGAAGAATCGCAGGGTTGTAAGTTGCTGTACCGACTATTGTTGTACCATTCGGCCCGAGCGCCCAAACCGGCACAGCAAGGCGGCATATCCCTCAGATTCGCCCCCCCCCCGTGTTGCCTGCTACTGCTACTTGTTTGGGGCAGCACCAGGGTATGCTGATAACGTCGCGCTACCTGCGCATTCCATTGATTTACCGCCACCTCATTTTTAGCGGAATTGGTTGTGCTGTTTGACGCGTCGAATGAAGTGGGCACACATGATGAGCAGGACTCCGAGACAACTCGTGTTAAACTCAAGTGGCGGTATATCGTTGAAGGGTTGTGCGGATGAGAGATTTTGTGGCGTGCGGCGGTACGACGTGTGACGGTGCATGGGGGGAGGGAAACGTGGCAAGCGGTTGCCTGGGCGGGTTACCACCGATTTACCTTCACGGTATACCACGGGCGGTGCTGCCATCCTTACCCAAACCCTCGACACCAAGTATTGTTTTTCACGACGCCTATCGTTTCGGGAACCCACGGAATTCGAGGGAGTCGCTAGAGAAGATCGGCCCACCGGGAGAATGGGGCCGCGACAATGGCAACAACAACAATAACAACCAAGAGCTACGACACTTGTTGTCAGCACCAATGCACGCTCACCCTTTTTTTTTTACCTTGTCGGCGGCCGGCGTTTTCAGAGCATTCGCAATCATGACCAAGGCAAGAAGCACGTCGAGATCGTCGCCGAGTTCTTCCGTAAGAAGCGCGAGGACAAGCTCAAGGGGGCGCAGAGCGAGTCGGACCTGAAACGGCAGATGGAGAGGATCGAAAAGGTGAGAGCATGAGACGGGGGATAAGAAATGGTTGCCTTACGGTGTGTGGGGGAAGGGTTCAGCAGCGGACGTAAGTTAAAAGTTTTCTTTTTCCACCAGCGGCTGTTGCTTGTTTGTTTCGTTCGCCAAAAGTGACCACATGCGTTCTCGTATTCCGCGGTGGTGGCGGGGGGGGGGGGGGTACTCTTTTGGTTTGCATGCCTTAGCGGTTAGACCATTGACCACGCGTCCTCGAGAGGATGGAGCATTGTTCCCACAGGACCAATCACCGATGGCCAATCGTTCCCTCCTACTTTGCCAAAAGTGACTCAACAATGTCTTCCCTAGTCTGTCTATCCTAACGATATCCCTTCCCGCCTTTTCAACCCACCTCCTATGCCCCAGTACAGCTACCGTCCTTTCCTCTCTATTCCATGCCTCAAACATCTCCCTGTACGTTCCATCTATTTCTCCCAGCTCAGTCACGTACACTTCCCTCTCCTTCTTGTACCACGGAAATGAACCGCGGTGGTGGTGGGGGGGGTGTACTCATAGTCGTGCATGCCGTAGTCGTTAGACCATGGACCTCGCATCCCTACAAAGCCGGGACGGAGCACGCCAGGTTCGCACCGGACCAGGCTCTCACATCACCAAGCGCGAAACGCCGTGGGGTATTCGGAGACTCGCATGAAGGGTGCGCTGCATCCTGCTACGGGTGTTCGGCATCTTGTGCCTACTTCCTTGCGAACGGATGACAGCTGCGTATGACTTAATATATTATCTGGTACTTACACTTCCAGAGACAGTTGTAAGCACTGTGTAACTGCCTCGAGGATGATGCTTGACCAATTTAACACAACGTGGTGCGATCATCTTCCTTGCGCGGAGTGAGGGTTCTCCACCCCGCACAACATGATCTACTCGGCCACCATTATGGTTGCCGCCAAAAAAAAAAACAGAGGTAAAAAAAAAAAACGGTAACCTGGTTGCCGAGTTTTCGCGAAGTGCATTGGCTTGTTTTATTCACAACGTCGTTGCCAAGCGACGAAAACCCAACCCTGCTGGGCGGCAAACACCGGGGGGGAGGTGGTGGGGTGGGGAAAAGTAGCCCTTGATTGAATACCTTCCGTGGACGACACAAGATAACACACCCCAGAATACGACACCCCGGTGATAGTTTTGGGCGTTTCTGACAAACCATCGATTAATCACCGGGGCTACACGAGATNCCCCCCCCCCCCCCCCCCCCCCCCCCCTCCCTGTATCACCAGGATGATACCGCATTTGCCCCGTGGGCATCGCACACACATAACATCTGCGTATCTCTTTTGGTCTTACCCAATAGCAAGGTATTCAGCAGCCTACTTTCTTGTCTGAGCAGGACGATGGCGCACTCTGTGGCCACGGAGGTCATGTGCTTCGGATTCATGTCACCTGCGTTGAGCTCCTTTGCTTTACCACATTCCGCAGAACCAAAAGTATTCGTCGAACAGGCAATGCTATCACATCCCCGCAATACCACACCCCTTCCAAGTGTGCGGCAGCAGCGGTACACCTCTACAACAGTGTTACAATACCCGCGTTGTATCACTCACCCTCATCATCACACACCGAAACACACCCTCAGGAGGGGGGTCCAACCCCCCCCTCCTATGTGACCCGGTTGGGTCGTCTAGCTAGTAGAAGTGGAGGATAAGGGCCAGAGGGGTAGACGACAGAGTCCAATGATGGGAGAAAAACAAACAAAACAACCCTGTGGTTATTCGGGCGTGCTCTGTATATTACACCTCCAAGCCCAATCCTGTGCGTGTTCGGACGTGCTATCACCCCCCCCGGTTTATCACACCCCCTTTGGGGCCCCCTGCGAGCAGCACTTTATCACCCGGGTGACATAAGACACCACACCCCCCACAGATTACCACACCCGGTGATAATATTATTTAAGCCAAAAATTTTACCACCGGGGTGTGCTATCTTGTGTCGTCTGCGGTATTTGTCGACGCCAGTGCGCCAGCAGCTGCTTGATCTCCTGCCGCGCGCCTCTGCAGCGCCCGCTCCCGCAATGGGTTGCTTGTCGAGTACCAATCATCATCGTCGTGGAATCCGGAAACCCTATCTTTTGTTTTCGGATAACTCTGCGGGCGGCGCCTGTGCTTGCATAGAAATGCCTCCCTGCTCCGCGAAAGAGACCCCGAGTTCTTCGCCCTGGCTTCGAGCTACCCGGTCGTGCGCGGCAACAGCAAACCTACGGCTATGCTAGTGCTACCTCGCCCCACCCCCCTCCCTCTTCGTTTGCCATAATTTTTTTTATCCGCAGGCGGCGCAATTAGCGCATGAGAAAGACCTCGCCATGTTCGGCGGCGCCGGGGCCGGATCAGGATTGGGCGCAGGATCCGCGGGACCTCCACCCCCCCCTCCTCCACCGGGAGGCCCGCCGAAGCCGCCCCCGCCTCCGCCACCAGGAGCCCCGCCCCCGCCGCCCCGCCGGCCGAGTAGCGACGAAGCGACCGACCGCCCTCCGCCCCCGCCCCCCCCCGGGTCGCCTCCCGGCCGAACTAGTAGTCGGGACGGAGACACGCCGCCGCCGCCGCCGCCGCCGGCAAGGCCTGCAAGTGGAAACCCGTCAGTTCGGGCCGGTGATGTAAAGAGCGAGGAGGGGGCAGCGGCTGGGCGGGAGGGGAGCGGCGGCGGCGGAGGAGGAGCTGCCTGGGACGGGGTGTTCGAGGAGGGAGGGCAGTGGTATCTGGACGGACAGGTGCGATGGGAAATGTGATATATAATTTAGTACCGTCAAATGTTGTTTTTGTTGTGGATGGAAGCGGGCCGTGGCATCCGACCCCGCAGTTTTTGCTGGTTTCGGGCTATGGTCTGAAGACGGAGGGCAGTTTTGGGCTGCCGTCGTCTTCTGGTCGTCGTACTTGTTTGAATCGCGGGAACGTGTTGTGCGACCTGTACAGTTTTGAAGAACTGTTTGGTGTGCACAGCAGTAGTAAATAGTTGCATCCGTGGAGACCCGTGCGTCCGTTCGCAGCTCTTGAGGTGGGGAGGCTGCGACGGGGGGAGAACGTGTCCGTGGTGGCATTCGTGGTTGATTGGACCCTTCCCTACGGATGCTACAGGTGAACTCGTGTAGTTTCGGTCTTTGTCCTCCTTGCGTGGCCAGGTCTTTGCTCCCGTGTTCTCGTTGTGGAGGATTACCGTCTGTGAGACGCAAAACATGACGACCCTTCCCTCCTCCTCTTGCATCTTCACGGCAGGCCATATCGTCACCCCATACGAGCACATAACCACATTTGTTTTGCGCTCGCAAGATCTAAAACCGGGGGCCCGTATGTGTTGCCGGTCCGTTTCGTGGCGGAATTCCTTCCTCGAACCGCGCAGATACATCGAGACAAGCTTGCCGTCGACGCCGCCTGCCAGTACTTCCTGAATTCAGAGGGCCTGTGGGTCGATGCGGTAGTGCTAGCGTTGGCCGACTCGGAACAACCACCACATGACGCTACCGCTGCTGGTGATGCCTCGGCTGGAATCATGGCGACCACTCGGCGGTGAGATCAATTGAGTGATTTTTTTTTTTTTTCTCCAGGGGGCTGTTAGCAACACCAGGGTCCCCCGCTCTCGTGTCAGCTTCCCCCCAAAACTCTCTACATTGTCGATACCATGCTTCCGTCCCTCTCCGGAAAGACTCTGTCGGGAAGAGAACCAGTATTGGCTTTATCTCCTGACGACCCATCGGAAACACTACAAGTGTTGCCTACGTCCTTGATAGACGATGAGGAAAAGAACGCGTGTTTCACATTGTCGTCAATTTCGTATTCCACGCTCACGATCGAGATAGATGTAGCGTTGGTCTTGCGGAAAAACTACAAGTGCTGCCTACGTCCATGATAGACGATCAGGAAAAGAAGGCGTGTTGCACGTTGTCGTCAATTTCATACTCCACGCTCACGATCGAGATAGATGTAGCGTTGGTCTTGCGATGTGTAAGCATCCACATAGGCATACGGCTGTGTGCAGTATGGTTGCGTGGGTGTGACAAAGGGGTGGCGGTGAGTGGCGAGGAGAGCCATCAGCGCGGACGGTTGCGCTTTTCTTGTTTCGAACTTGTCGGGATTCACTCTGTACGGCGGCATTGTTAGCCCCCCTCTGGAACCGAAAGTGTTGGTGCCAAGTTTAGCTTTTCGAGCTGCAGGGTAGGATAATTCTGCAGCACCATGCACATTGTTTCGGGTAGGATACCCCCACAAGAGGAGGCTGTTGACGTGGTGTCCAGTCAAGTCATGCCCACCTGTACCGCCCGCCTGTGATGCATTGGTGTATTTGCCTTCGTTGGCCATGTACAGGGATTTGTCACCGCCCAGCTTTCCCTTGTTCTGGCATACCGATGCCCCGCCTTGGCGTGCTCTGCCATCCCTCTATGCGACTCTCCGGATACGTTTCGGCGCTTCGCGCTTGGCGATGTGCTCGCTTGGTCCGGTGATAACCCGGCTTGCTCTGTCCGGCTCTGTAGAAATGCGAGGTCTAACAACTACGGCATGCACGGCGATGAGTACACCCCCCACCCCCCACGCCTTCCTCCGTACAACATAAGGCATGCCCTTGCCGTATTCTTCACTCTCCCCTCCTCCCCATCGTGCCCACCCCCCCCCTACCCCACGCGGGCACATTTCAGGTTAGACCTCGCCTACTTTGAGGCAGGTGCTGAGAAGGAGACGGTTTTGAGAGGGGTGGAGGCGGCGGCGGTGCGTCTTCCGGCCGGGGAGGGGGGGGCGTGGCCCGCCCCTCGGGAGATGCCTCCTCCTCCACCACCGGACGAGAACACCGGGCTAGGGGGATGGCAGACGGTGAGGAAGGACTACGAGGGTGTTGCCATTTGTGCCCTTGATGCGAAAAATCAATATATTTATGGAACCGGATAGCAGTCCATCGATCCGAGGGGAAGGGTAGGGTATTTTGTGGGACGAACGATGGGAGGAGGTCGACTTCCGCGGCTTCATGGTATCGAGAGTATGAACCCTGTGTTTTGTCAGGTGTTGGGGTTGGTGTTGTTGATGATGCCGTGCTTTTCGTGGGTTGAACAGTCAGCCCTGCGCCTGACCCTGTTTTTGGGCCCAAATTATGTCATATTCCACGTCAGTTCAACAAGCGAAAAGACTGCACAATCCGCGGTGGTGGGTCTTGTTTTTTTTTTTTGAGTTGATGACGAAATAGGATTGCTGTAGCCGCCCCCGTTCCCACCCGGCTGTGGGGCCGCAGGGACATTGCGTAGAGAACAGGACATTCACCGCTACCTCATGGTGCAGGAACGGTCGCAGAAGCTGCAGTAGTGCTGGCGGTAGAGCCATTGCGCGCTGGCACAATTTTCAGAGATGTGCGGATGAGCGGAAAAAAATACACCCGATCAGCGAGAGGAGGTAGCTCTGATTTTAACAATACAGCAAAGGAAACTGAGCCGCCGCCGCCCTTCCCGCCCCTCCAAGGGGTTGATGATACACTGCGAGGAAAGCAGGGAGGCCACTGCTACTCATGGCGCAGCAACGGCAGGAAGAGCTGCAGTGTAGCGCCGGTGGTGGATCAAGCAATGTCGCCCAAAAGTCAGTTCGTTTCAAGAAAAAAACGCACGAAAAAATCAATCCCACACAACAATTTGAGCTTTTTCCACCGTCGCGCTTGCTTCACCCCCGTTCCCAAATCCCAGACAGACCACCCCCTCGCACCCTTCCGCCTAGCATTGCTCCCTCCAGAGCTCACTCCCTAGATGCTCGCCCCGCAGACGGCAGTAGACCTACGCGCGCCCTTGACCCGCCCGTCGACACAAAATCGGCTCAGCCCGTTGTGTGGTCACCCACCACATTTTGTTTTACTTGACTGGCAGGGACTTTTGCTGGACTCTTGGACCCATGCGTCACCCAAAACCACCCCATCTTAGGATTCGTTTTGAGAGACGTCGGCGGAGCGGATTTTGGAGCAGTTTCTTGTATCGCCTCCGTTTGAACGGTAGCTATGTTTTTGCCGGTGGCGCTTTCCGCAAAAGCTCCAGGCCCTCGCGGGCGCTGTGAATTCGGCCGAAAAATGATTGATTTTTGAGGGTTTGATGGGATAGAACCCACCAATTGAAAAACTGACCGGCAGAAACACGCATATGCCCTGTTCACAGGTGTGTGCTGAACCGCAAGAACCAGTTCGTTGGTGGCATCGAGCATTCCGCGTTCTCCTCTCGCTGTCTAATATCAAGTCAAAACAAGATTTGGCGACGTCGACCGGAAAAGCGCAAGAACAAGTTTTTGTGATTTTTTCATCGAACAGCCTGACCACGCGCATACACCGAAAAGGGGGGTCAGGCGCAGGGCTAACAGTGGTCCTGTGCCGTTGTGCTGCTCATTTTATTTCACGGGTACTACCCACCATTACCACCGCCCCCAACGCATCTCGATGCAAAGCAAACCAGCGAACACCCCGGGCGAGAGGTCTCCAAGCGATGCCCCGCGCCTTGCCGCAAACACCCACCGCGGTCTTCTGAATGAAATCGAGACGTTCACCCCTCCTCATTTTTTGCTTGGCGGCGAAAAAACACTTGCTCGTTGCACGTATGCCTCCAGGTAAGCGTACGCATGGTGGACGTGGCTGCGGAGGCGGAGGCCAGGCGCGTAAAGAAGGAGGTCAAGAAGGCGAAGAGGCAAAAACGGGAGGAAAAAACAGAGCGAGAGAAGGTGGGCGTGCGTACGGGGCTCGGCAGCAAGTGCATGCATGAGTACAGGTCCGGGTTCGGAACCTTTGTACTCTCTGGTCCCTTAACGCTTTGTGCCCTCCGTGATCCTTTCGAAGCCGTGTACAGCCCTCTGTGGAAGGGAGGTCGGTGGGTTTATTGGCTTGGTGCGGTGCAGAGCAGCTCGACGCTTACTCTCTCACCGATCGCCTCGATGATTGAGACCTCCAGTGTGGTGTGGGCTTTTGGTCGCCCCCCCGGACACTGTGACGGCGTAGTTGCAACCACCCGGTGGTCGGGATTGGTGTGCAAGGACGTCGTAGCCCGGCCTCTCTCCAGTCACCGCTGACGAAATCGCGTCCGTGCGAGCCTTGACAGCAGTGTTCCTGTCACACCACGCGCGAAACGGTGCAACGATTAAACGCCACAGCCACGACAAAATCTACAGCAACATCGAAGTGACCCATCCCATTGCCCGCACCGCCGCCTCCGTCGCCGCCGGGCGCCGATTTGCGTGGTGACGATGATTTTTTCCCCACAGATGTTGGTGGAAGCGATGGACGCGGACGACGCCATGGGGTCCTACGACCCGTGGGGCACCGGCAAGTACAAGGGTTTCGAGATAGCGAACGATGCTCCCCGCGGCCCCGAGGAGGAGGCGGCGGGCGCCGGGGGTGGGGGTGACGGTGGACCGGCGGTGGCGTTCAAGAAGAGGAAGGGCCCCGGCAACAAGGGCAAATTCAGGAAGAAGGCCAGGGATGATGATGAGTGAAACGTTGGCGGAGGAGGGGGTCTGCACCCCCCCCAGGATGTGTGCAGCGTGTGTTCGCCGGTGCCCGGAGGGATTGCCGCCCGGGTGTTTGCGGAGATATGAGCGACATAGCAATATGAAAGAAAGCACCAAGTAGTGGGACGCGTTTTTGGTGTGCCTGACTGCGTGCGTGAAGGTGGCATTAGTGTCATGACGATTGCTATCTTCTCCTGGTGGGTCGTGACAGACCCGAGATTTGGGGGCCGTTTTCTGCCCAGCCAGCTCGTTTTCACGTTTTTTGCCTGCGTATCGAGCTGGTGTATTAGAAAAGGTTAGAACCAAGCCCCCGTTAAACAACAAGGCTGTAAGACCCCTCGTCGTGTGCTATCACGCGGGGCGAGAAATCGGACAATGTGCGGATATGCAGTTTCATGGGATATGTCTCCCGCCGGGTCCCTTCCAGTGACTTGCAGATACGTACTCCACAGAGGAAGCTATTGAATCATTATTACACGCGTGCTCAAATTACACATTGCGTGCATTTAGTCAATTCGTTGCCTTGGCACAAGCAACGATACACGGGATAACTGAATATTACGTTACTTCCGCAGGTGACAAACGTTCCCTGAGCTTGAGCGTGAATGGTGCGTAAGAATGATACTGCGTTCATTTGTCCAAACTGTGGTTGCCACGATAAGGGTCGGAAGAAGGAGTGAAAAAAGCTCAATCAGTGAAATCATTATCACGATCAAGGCCGGTGGAGTGAAACAGGCCATGGTCCGCGTCCAGTCCGAAATAGCAGGCAACCAATATGTAGTCACCTCACCCTACCTAGGTTTCTCAAGCGCACACACGTGAAACTCCAACAAGTGGCACACCGACGACCGTCTTTTGCTACTGCAGGATACTACAAGGCCCAGACGGGTCATTCACTCGTCATTCACTGTACGCAAGATGTGATATACTCGACCCGTCTTTTCGCACATTGCACATCTCTCGACACCATGAAGGTGTCCTCGTCTACTGCTGTAGCTAGCTATCGGCGTCGTGAGCTTCTTCGACGATGATAGCTTCGCCGGTGTTCATCGCTGAGTGGAATGATGGTGAAATCACCAAACCATTATCACACCATGACCCACCCCGCAGTGCATCGCTGATTGAGCACATGTAGCAGACGACATCCGTGGGGAGTGCTCTTTCCGGACGAGACCGAGTCGTGCGTGTCGCTTTCTTGATGAGACGATGAGACAACTGAAAGTTGGGGATGGCGCGTAGTACTTGCCCGTGTGGGATCTAGTCTTGTTTGAATGACGATTTCAACATCTGGACGGCAAACATGTCTACACCAGGTTGAAATCGGCACTATGCGCATTCTTGGGTCCTGGTTGTACCACTACGAACGGTTGGACGGCTGCTCCATGTTGCAAGTCCTATGCATCCATTCTGCCACCGTGCGGCGAAAGACTTGACGACGGGCCTTCTGCTCGTCGCCAATGAACTCGCGAAAGTTTATCGTCTTGTGCTTCGGTGAGACGACGTCACCCGTCGTCCTTCTTTGCCGTCTTGCCTCTCCCCGCGGCGGTGGTCTCGTGGAACTGGCGGTGATCCCATCAGTGGTTGTTGATGCGTCTGACCTTGTCGTGGCCGATCTTGAAAGTGCGCGCAACCTGCCAGCATAGAGAGGTCCAGAGAAAAGAAAATATTGCAACATCGTTCATGAATGAGGTAAATCGCTTGGACATCGTACAGTGAGACATCGCACATTCAAGCCTGCTCGTCTGGTGTAAACTACAGTTGGCGCCCGCAGTTAAGAAATATTTTGTGAAGAAAATGAGGCTCACTTTTTCACGAAAAATAAGAAAATAGGGTCAAGAAACATAGCTTGATCTGGGTCACACAATAAGAAAGGTCTCAAAAAGATAGGAAGGGAGCGGGGGGCGCAAAAGGGTGACAACCCCCGATCTTCGCCTCACGGAGCTTGCATCATAAGCATCATAATGACGGGGTAGTTTTCGTTGTTGGGCACGTCAGTNAGGCTCACTTTTTCACGAAAAATAAGAAAATAGGGTCAAGAAACATAGCTTGATCTGGGTCACACAATAAGAAAGGTCTCAAAAAGATAGGAAGGGAGCGGGGGGCGCAAAAGGGTGACAACCCCCGATCTTCGCCTCACGGAGCTTGCATCATAAGCATCATAATGACGGGGTAGTTTTCGTTGTTGGGCACGTCAGTGTGCGGGTGAGGCATCATGCGGTGTTCATGCATTTGTTTAGTTTCAGCCCTCACTCATGAGGGAGGTACAGGACCTTGTAGCGATAGCGAGACGTTGCCGCTGGATACATTTCGCTTCTAGGAATGGCCTTGCGTGCAGCCGTCGGTAGTGAGAATCGGGGTTGAGTACGGGGGTCGAGGAAAACACTGCAAATCATTTGTATATTTGGAACGTTGCGTAGTATGCAAGCAGAGAAGTAATAAGAAATTGCCGATTTAAGAAATTCAGCAGGATTTGGCTGCACGAAAAAATAAGAAACTTGAAATAAGAAACTGAACGACATACGCTGAGTTTATAGCCAACAATAAGAATTCGAGGCTGGACCTGAAATAAGCGTTTCTTAACTGCGGGCGCCAACTACTGTACTCCTGTACAGCAGTACATTTGTATTCCTGCTGAATATTTTGGTGTGACGTAGACTGGAGGGTCAAACACGTACCGAACGGCACAGGCTCGCGCCCAACAAACATGCGACGAAAGCACACACACAACACAAGCATACTGCGGTTGTATCGTACACAGCAGCAAAAACGGGGTGTACAGCACATGGACTACAAGAGTATTCCGGAGTACTTGTGTACATTCAAATACCGACACCCGTTACCCCTCTTCGGTCAAGATAAACATTTTTTAAAATGACATCGGCCTGCTCTGCTGTGGCGCACCATCCGACCTTCACTGCTTGTGTACTGACCTTCAACACCGCCTTGTTCTCAGAGCGGCCTTCCTTGCGGAGGTTGAAGAGTAGCATGAGGATCATCCTTGACTGCGGCTGAGCCCAGACCTCGCCCTTCTTCGGCTTCACCTCTTGCACAGAAGTGTCGATGTAGTCCAGGCTCTGAGCAACCTTCTCCGCCGAGGCAGCAGCTGCTGCTTGGACGCGCTCAACCTCCTGCTGCTCACGGTTTTCCCGCTGTGCAGCGGCGCGCGCCATTTCTTGCTCCTTCTTGTCAACCACAGCCTCCTTCGCTCTGAGCGCTTGCTGCCTCTGCACCATCTCTGCCCTGTCCGCCGCGAGCGCTGCACGCTGCTGCTCGAGCTCAGCTTGATGTTTGTCCTGGGCCGACGCACCCCTCGCTGCTGCAGTCTTGACTCTCTTGTCCGACTTGGACGGGCTTCCAACTGCACCACCAGTTGGCTGTCTCCTGCCCTTCGGCTTCGCCATCGGCCGATAGCTGAGAGGCCCTTCTTCGAGCGTGCAGTATCCGACAACGGCTGCGTTGTGTCCAACGCTGATCTGATGTGCGTGTGCGCGAAATCATCCAAAAAGTTCTACTTCTTGTTGACACCGCGTGAGATAAAAAAACTTGTCGCCAAAAAAGGCAAAAATTCGTTGGCTCATGCTTCTACAAATGTTGTAGTCTATACTTCGGAAAAAAAATGTGTACTCGCATTACTTATCCACCACCGTTATAGCCAATAAGCAAGGAGAACAAATGAAAAGGCTCGTTAGACTGCAAGCTACAGTGCTTCTCTTTCATTCCGCACCGTACCGGTTGAGTGAGAAGACGAAGTCATGTGAAAGCACGAACCAGGACCGCCGTCTATTCTATAAAATAAACTTCTCGCCCCCCCACAGTTCTACTCATCCCCAGCAGTTGAGGGAATCTCTGATGCCTCATGCGCCCCCGAAACAGGACCAAAGCAGCGCCGACGGTGGCAGTACCTCCTCCTCCCGGCGTTTTCATTTTTGACATTTCTCTTGTGAAGATCGACATCAATCCACAGATTTTCACAGTATGACCCAAAAATGTGTCCGGCGCCCGATTGAGAAACTTCAAGGCAGAGGCGTTTCCTTGCCAAAATGCCAACAACATTCCACCACTCCTCTGACTGGTACGCGCAGAAGCAGCAACGAACGGCAGATGGTAAGCATGCTACTAAACACCCGGAACAGGAAAACAAAGAGAGAAGCTCGGTACTCGTGACCGTTCTCTTGAATACAGCTTGTACACTAAGGTGTACCACTGTACTTCATACCACGAGAAGAAGAGTCGGTAAATCAGACGATCGTCGACCGGTAAAAGCGAGCACTGAGTAGCGTGTGTCGGACCAGACTGACCTGTTTACTACACCGAAGATAGGGGGGCAAAACGATGAAGGAACCGCTGCCGTCGTGCTGGTGGATTGTACGCCAACGCGGGGGGAAGGAGCCCAAGCTCCGCATCCCCACACGGGTACCATGAATGAAAAACAGAACAAGTCACGCACGACGTGCACAACGCGACAGATTTCGACGGGTGGGCAAGGGAAAGCAAGCAGAGCAGGAGGTTAACGCCGACGGCCACCTGGCGGCGCGGGTCAAGCGCAAGCATCAACACCTTTGTGCCAGCCAAACCAACTAGCTAGGTTGTGGACCATGCGCACGGGCACTAGAGGACGATCTCCTGACCCGCCCCGTACCAACAGCGACTCTCTCTGTTGTCCCCACAAGGGAGCAAGAGGCAGATGGCAGTCAGTAACGTGTGCTTCCGACTTCCAAACAAATATTTGAGCACCCATCCTGAACCAACGTGCACACTCGAGCCCTCGGGTCCAAAAATACAAGCAAGTTACCACCAATCCACACCTACCTTACTTATTTACGCATGTTGTGGACATCATTCTACTCAAGTTGCGCCCCAAAAACTATGCGTTGCAGCGCCCGCTCGACATTCGTACGCTAATCCTCGCCTATACAGCTTTTCCGGTCAACAGCGATGTACAACGGCATGGAAGGGATCTTTCTGCAACGAAACGGACTCAATCCAATACTGTCTACCATGTAGAGCAAGGACAAATCATCGACGAGAGCTCTACAAAGCAACACACAAGAAGACGATATGATGAGACGAACGCACCTCACACGACACGGGGACATAAAAAAAATACAAAACGAAAATCGACAAGCTTTCCCATCACTTGAGGACAGCCAACTGCGCCTGTCAGGGTGTGGAAACCTGGCGGAACTTACGCCCACGGCGCGGGTCGACACCTTGTTATACAAGGAACTATTCCCTCCCCATTCGAAGGTCACAAATCGACAACCAAAAGCTACGCCCTTTGTGTGTGTGAAAAGAACAAATGACGCGCTGCTGCTGCCACTCAGCTCGTGTGTGCGAGGGTCAACCTGTAAAGCTGAGAAAAATGAATTTCCTCAGGGGGAAACGAAGACAGCATTCGTATTTCTAATGAAGCATCGCCGAAATCTTCGGTTCTTCTCCCTGAACACCAAGCACGCAAGTAACCGTGTCTTCTTCGCCGGAGCAATAATCTACAAGAAACAAGCCGGGAGCTGCGTTTACCACCCTCCCCCGGTCCTTTCGCCGATCAATTCTCTGAAAAAGAACATAATGATGCGGGAAAACATCTAAGCGACAAATAAAACGTCTTACTCCTCGCGCGAACTGGAACCATGTGATGAATGAAAGACACCATCAGCCTATTACTACAATCTACCGGAACGGAACGTCAGCGAACCCCCCGACCTTCCGCCACCACCGTACGTTTATCGCTTCGTCCTTGCGGGCCGACCACGATCCCGCCGGCGGTGTCTGTACTCACAAAAAACAGTGAAGGGATCTCCATCCGCCACAACAAACGTTTCGTCTACTACTCCGCCCGCTACACTATCTACGGCAAAGACACACCACCCAAGGTCTTCCAACCGATCATCAGGCAAGAAGCTCGCATGTCAACTATTACTACAAGTGAGGTCTGGAAAGCCTGGCTGGGTTTCATACTTAAATCCGACCTCCAGCAAGCCAGGGGGGAGTGGCAGAATCGTAACAACACACCTCCATCCACCCTGATGCACGTGCACCGCAGGTCAGGGGCACACACAAACCGCAGCAACGCCAACCCCCCCCGAAGCAAAAGGAAAGCCCCACGCCAAGTGAAGAAACAAGCCAGACAAGTTCCCAGTACAGTACAACTACCACACCAACCTCTGGGTGTTATACATCGCTTTCTTACGCGTCCGGGGTAACTGCAAAAGATCGTGACCCGTCCCCCTTCCCGCAGAGGCTCAACACGGACTATCAACTCTAATAGCAGGCAACGCCTTGGTAAATAGTGCTCGACACACCTTCTCCCAACGAGAGAACCGCGCTTGCAGCCGTCCTCCTGGGCCGAGCTTGCTTGCCGCCTTAAGGCGACCAACAAACACCCACGTACACCTCCACCCGCGCCGTACTACCGCAATAGCAGTAACCTACCCACGTCCATTCATCACAAACCCACCACCACCAACAACAACATCATGCTGTTTCGTTGCTCCGCTATCAAAGGAAGTCAGGAAACACCTCCCTGGTCGTCGCCGTCGAAAAAGAAAAGAAAAGAAAAAAGAGCGTCCTCGCTGCAACCGACCTGGTTCCGTTTCGGTGTTGCTTCAGGTGCCGCAACTATTCTAAAAAAGGCAGTGCCAAGAAGCCCTTAATCTGCCCCGACAACGTTGAAAACTGGGGTGTACCAAGGAAGCGCGCCCACCGCCCTCCCCCTACAAAAAACGGAATCAGTTGCTGGGAGGTATATACCCCGGTGGGGTTGGATTCGATAGTTTTAGGGGACGCAGACTAACTACGAGTCGCGCCCACATGAAAACGGCGGCGACAACACCATCACTACGACAAGGACGGCAACTACAGCCACAGAAACAACGACGACAACACCAACAACACCGGAGACGACGATGAGGACGACGACACACGAAGCATTGCCATGTATGCAACAGACACGTGAAGCGCCGAAGAGAGACTTGCCGTTATGAATCAACACCCACAAAGTACAGCAAAGAGAGAGAGAGAGACAGAGAGAGACAGAGAGAGAGAAAGAGAGAATTCACGCAAGGAGGCGAGAAAGACATGTATGCCATGCACTAGCTCCATCCCGCCGCTAAGCCGGGTTAGCCCGCCGATCTAGGTGTGTTAAGGACAGCGCAAAAAAAAAAAAAACGGGGGGGATGAAAATACCACCGGTGCGCTCGCCGGAGAGGCCAAATGGGCGACAACGCTGTACCACACGACAGGAACACATACGTAGCCACCAGAACCCGCCCCCCCCAAAAACATGTACATCTAGGGTAAGACGTACATGACAGCAGAAAAAAAAATACAAAAGGCAACGGACGGCAGGGACATTCTACAGTAGCACTGCTAAAGAAAACAAGGCGCCCGCCTTTTCGAGCCGACGATCTTCGTCGACTCGATTTTCGCTCTAGGGGAAATGCCATTTCATTCTTTCGCATCGGGGGGCTTGCTGCATCTCTTAGGAGAAGCTAACGTCCCCCGGGTGCACCAAATCGAGCCGCATGTGTAGCCTTCGGAACATGCGCTCCATCCTGTCAACCGTCTTCTCCATGTTCTCCAACGCGTGTCTTGTCGGATACGCGCGAAACGTCACCACGGGGGGGGGGTGGATTGCCACGTATCAGATGAACGGGGAAAGCGGGTGGGGAAAGAGCGGAGGTAGGGGCGAAATCAGATGCGCGACGGGAAGGAAGGCAAGGTATGCAGCTCTCACCGTTCTGTCACGTGAACGATACCTTGAGGAGACACAGAAAATTCGTATTTCGACTCTCTGCATAACAGCTAGGCAAAACCTAACATGACCACACCATGCTGCTTGCCTCGAGCCATTACATAGCCCGAGCAGACAAGTTCTTGCTCCGAGACGCAGAATCATCCATTCCTTCTATTGCGCCTTCCAGAGTTCTTTCTTCCAACAGGGATGTTTCGAGCATTTTGGGCACCCTCAACGGCTGCTGACATTCTCTACATGAAATTTGGCAGTCACATCATAGGCATAGCTCAAGCTTCCGCGGGTGTCGAGCTGCCACCGCCTCACCCATGCGGAACGAGAAAGGAGCCGTTGCTTTTTCGCTCTCCCTTCAGGGTGGGGTGTACGCAACAAGCAGCATATTCGCAACAAAATACTACTAAGCTCCAGCTGGTGCTTATACTGTTCAAGATATATTCTCTCTCTCCCTATGGCTCGTTTACGTCGTTGTTTCCCCGACATGTTCAAACTCCACCCTTACCCCCTTCGCGAAAGGCTATTTTTGCTGTCTGCCGTGCACCGACCACGAGAGTAAAAGCACAACATTGCGGCGTAATACACTGCGACCAAAGGAGGCAGGCAAGGCCGTGCTACACACACAAATTTCGAACATGGTATGTATTATCTTGATGCATGCAGTCTCTCTTTGGTTGCATGTACCTTTTTCTAAGGACAAGCACCGTGAAAAAATATCAGCACACCCTCCTCCTCCATCTCCTCCTCCTCTCACCTCTGCCCCTCCACGACCCTAACGTTAGCCTCCACGAGAGTCAGCAGGGCGTTCTCCATCTGGGCGCCCTCCGCCGCCTCCGAAGCCGGTATGTCCGTGTTGGCGGCCGCCGTCGCCGCCAGCTTGGACCGCAGCATCGCCAGCTGGTGGTAGACCGCCTCGATGTTGACCTTCGTGCATGTGTGTTTGTATAGCGCACAGGGGGGGGGGGGGGGGGGGGGG
>CACKRE030000405.1:103344-117594 GCA_902602495.3 Ectocarpus sp. CCAP 1310/34 | reverse complement strand
GGGGGGGGGGGGGGGGGGGGGGGGGGGGGGGGGGGGGGGGGGGGGGCGCGGCGGGTACAGCGATGATGACATCGGGGATGGGGTCGGTGTCGTGGACCCAGAGGTTCGTGTTTGGTTCGAGAGTTGATCGTTTTTTGCATCTCGCTTTGGTGTTTGTTTGGAGAGTTGTTGACGTTGTTGTCATGTGTGTGCGTCGGCCGTCGTGTACGCGTACAGTGTGCGTGTGCGCGCTTTTTGTTCGAGGGCGGCACACGTACCCTTTGGGTGCAAGAAGTGCTTTCGGCGATCCGAGATGATTGCCTTCAGTGAGCACAATTTTTCGGGGTGCCGTGGCAGAGCTCGCGCGCTGTTGTTGCTTCCCCTGCTGCTGCGGCCGGCGCTGGTATTTTTTATTCTCGTATTCCTGCGGTAGAGTTGCTGATGGACTTTCCACGGCTGACGCACCAGGGGGATTAATTGTCCTCGTTGTATCCTGCTGTTGCATTTTTTTGTTCTTAACGGTATCCGTTTGCCGGTGTGAACGCTGGTGCTGCTACTGCTGCTGCTGCTGCTGCTGCTGCTGCTGCTCCCACGCGTGCCATCGTTGCTGGGCCGGCGCGCCCGCAGGTGGCGCAACAAGCGTTGCTCCCGGGCATCTCGGATAAGAGCCTATTCGTCGTGGAATGCAAGACCGGAAAGGAGACGTCGGTGAGGGGATCCCGCAGTCCGCAATGATGGTGCACAACGTGCCGCCACGATTCTATCCTTTGTTTCTCTCCATGCGAAAACCTAAGAATACGTCGTTGTTGTTGTTTTTTTCTCCGGAGATCATACCGTCCCGGCTGTGGACGATGCCCTGAAAAGACTGTATCCAGAGGTTTGCCGCCGCGCTACACGCCCACTGCTACCAGTTGTCAGTAGCCTTTGCAGTTTTTTTTTTGTGTTCAGGGAACATGTTGGATAAAGCATACATTCGGGGAAGTTGGGTTGTAGGGTTAGGGATAGGGAATAGGGTCGGCGTACCCCCTCTCTCCCTGTTGTATTTCCTTGTAGCACTTAGTTTCCGGCGAAGGCGGTCCCCAGCTGTATACCTGGCATGGTACGGTTTAGCGCGCAAATAGGGATGGGTGACGTTGCTTCCTAGGGCATGCATGATGACATACCGTATATGACGCAAGATAACACACCCCCTGGACGGATTTTCAAAGCTCGATTACTCCACGACGAAGAGGATGCATAAACGAAACGATACATTTTTGGAAAGCTCTCGACGAGACGGTTCCAACGGCGCCGTTATCGGCGCCGTGACATGACGGTTTTACTCGGGGTTACTGCGACCGGCCCCTCCGTTGATCTGCGTACCTCCCTTTTTTTGCGCTCCCGTGCATCCAACCCTCCTCCTGTCGGTTTTTGCTCGTGATCTAATCTTTCTGTGGCATGAAGCTTTCGACTTTGTTACCTTCTGTGATTTGTTGCCGCAAGAAATATCGTACAACCCGCTTTCCGTGCCCAGCATGCTCTCATGCTTGGCTCCATTGGGTATGGCGAAAGTGAAATGACGGTGTTTGTTTATTCATTTTTAGTTAATTTTGGATTCTCCTACGGGATTGACGCAACCCAAAATTAGCACAACGCAAAATTGCGAAACGATGCAAAGAACGCCGCTGCCAATACGAGAGCATCATCGCTGCTGTGTCTCCTCATGAGCCCCTCACC
Source organism: Ectocarpus sp. CCAP 1310/34 (assembly GCA_902602495.3). Lineage (NCBI taxonomy): Eukaryota > Phaeophyceae > Ectocarpales > Ectocarpaceae > Ectocarpus > Ectocarpus sp. CCAP 1310/34. The sequence continues at coordinate 115,899 of CACKRE030000405.1, read as the reverse complement.
CCCGTCTGAGCCCCTCCCATCCGACGGCCTCCCTCCCCTCCCCACCCCCGTTTGACAACCAACTGTTTTATGGATGGGTCGTCGACCTTCCGATCTTGCCGAAAAAAAACTTCAAAAAAACGAACTGCTTTGGCACACCACGGTACAGCTGTGCCTCTCGGTGATGAACAAGGCCTTGGCGTTCAAGGCGAACGGCCAGCCGTTCGGGGTTACCTCCGCCGTCGTGCCCGCGGGAACCAAGGGTTTCCTGTACCTGGAGGCGCAGAACGAGCCGGCCGTTAAGGCGGCCATCAACGGATTGAGGGGGGTGCGTACGTGCGTTTATATGGCTTTGTGTTGTTGTCGTTGTTGTTGTTGTCGTTGTTGTTGTTGTCGTCGTTGTTGTGGTTGTTGTCGTTGTCGTTGTTGTTGTTGCTGTATTCACGTTAATAACCGTTCCCATCTCTCTATCCAGTACCTCCCTCTGTCCGTACTGATCTAACCAGCACTTGGCACGGTCCATTCCCGTGGTCACAGAACTTACCCTAAGAAAGGTGATGCTCCAATTAATATGGACACGAGGGGTCCGCAAGCCACGTGTTCATTTTGCTTACTGGCACCGATAGCGCTACCTGGCTGACAATGAAAATATACCATTCATCAGTCCGGTTGAAAACACAAAAGTTCTCTCTTCGTGTATGTAAATGTGTATGAGTGGATAGTTGTGTTTAGCGTGGACTGCGTTCAACCGGCTGACCGATGAAATATTCACGTCATTGTCGTGTGTGTGTGCGTGTCGTGCGTCGTGTTCGCCTGTAGCCGTTGGCAGGTCCGAGGTGTTTGCCTGGTATGTGCCCCCCCCTACCCAAGAAGAACTCGGAGGGGAGGGGAAGGGACGGCAGGGTGTCTCAGCACAGTAGTTCCCTCGATCGTGGTTGTAGCATGACGAATTCATCATGCTTTGCGATAACCCTGGGGGTTCCGCGCGTCAAGGCGGTTTTATTGGCGTTTTTTTTTTTTTTTTACAGATTTACCACAGCAAGCTCCGGAAAGTGCCCATCCCGGACATGACGGCCGTGCTCAGCGTGCGCAGCGCCACTCGCGCCAAGCCCGTGCGGCAGAACCAGTTTATCCGCCTGAAGCGCAAGCCCTACACGGACGACCTGGCCAAGGTGGTGGAGGTGCGCGACATATTACCGGGAGGTTGTTGGGAAGGCGTTCCTTTTTATTTAGACGGAAATGTCCCCCGAAGCCGCCGGTGGTGCGGTGATTGCCTCTCTTGTGTTGTTTTCATGCTGTGTATGACGAAGCCACGATGCTCCTCTTACTTGTGTGTTGTGTGTTTCCCCCTATTTACTGCTGAGCAAGCTGAATAATGTGTGTGTGCCTGCCGGCGCTACGCTACGCGACGCGACACTTTTCAGGTCTTGGCCGGGGGCGAGAGAGCCGTGGTGCAGTTCATCCCTCGCATCGACCTCGTCTCCCTGTCGGCGGACGCCGAGACCCGCAACGCAAGGAAGTCTATCCGCCCTCCCCAGCGATTCTTCAATCCGGAAGAGGTGAGATTTGTTTTTTTTTTTTGCATCTGTTTAATCGCTTATCATCACAAAGGCTACGATTGGGGAGAGATATTTTCCGATTGCGACATGCTTTCTGGTACTGCAAAAACCGCTACAATTTCGGAGATAATCCTCTGTTCGAAAGGCTTATTTTCGTGTTCCAAGAACCTCGGCGTGAGCGAGCTCGCGAAGTGATTATTTCTCTTCGTCCCGCTCCTGGCCTGGAAAGCGCTAGTAGTTCGTGTGTAAACAGAGGGAACAGAGTGCTGCACTCTAGGGCTCCTGCTGACGCGGTGGCAGAGGTGACGGAAGGGCGGTATCAATTAGCGGCGGTAATGAGGTGTTGTAGGCAGTCTACGACGCTCCTGCCGCTCAAGATGTCGGTAAGATTCATCTGTTGTTAACTTTGCCAGAGTGTGGCGTGTATGACTGTACATGTCGCATCGGAAATCGAAGGCCAATGTACGCAGGAGGGGTGGGTAGGGTGGCTTAGGGAGAGGGACCCTTTTGTGTGACCACGGGTTGGAGTAAGCGGCACAAGCAACTGCTGTGAGCGCTGACTTGAAGCGAAGACAACAAAAAAAAAGTAGCGTGTTCTTGTCAGATGGGAAACGTTCTTTGCCAAGATCTTCTTGGTGGGGTACGGCGTGCGTCCTGCCACTTTCGCACGAACCGTTTCTATTTTATTTTTTTCGCCGTTTGGCAACCTTTTGTTCTTGATGTCGCCTCTCCATCCGGTAGCCACGGCGGCGTATCTGTTTGACGTTCCTGTCACGCGGCGAGGGTTCTGAGACAACGGCTACGACATGTCGTTGTTGGTAGCGGAAGGAAGCGAGGCCACGACAAGAACGAATCAAGGCCGAATGCGGCTACAACCCGAGGTTCCAACCAATCGCTACATGTGGAAGAAAGCAAGGACGAAGACCAGCAACAACATTTAACAACAGCTATTGTTTGAATGCGATGACACCAAACCAAACCAAAATGACATCCGAAACGAATTTCGAACCGACGCCCTGCGTGATGATCAGATCAAGCAAGCGAGCGACGAGGCCATGGTGGAACGCAGGCGTTTCCAGGGGCACGGGGACCACATGGACTACTTCCAGAACAATTTCTTCCTCAACGGCTTCGTCGTCAAAGAGGTAAGTGCGGCACGTCCTCCACGGCCGGTGCAACCACTGCTCCCTTTCTCTCACGCCATGCTTTCAAGTCTCGCGTTTGTTTTAACCTTCGCTGGACTGCTGCGTAACCTATGTCCCATGCTGGATGAATCGACATGGATAGTTGTAAATATGGAGCCTGTGCGATAAAAGTGCGAGGAGTGAGTTTGCGGTAGTGATAACACGTTTTATTTATTGTGTATTCTATTTACATAGTTCGTATCTGAGAGTGAGTGTGTGAGCGCTGAACGTGATACATATACACGACTATCAAGGTTGTTTGGAGCTGGTTCAGAATCAGGATGGCGATTGTGAGTGAATGGATGCTGTGGCAACCACCAAGTGAATTTCGATCTTGTGATCAGGATTGGCTGCGAGTGAGTGGATCTTGAGTGAATGCTGGAAGTGAATGTGACACATACCTAGTTTTGTTCGATTTGCGTTTCCAGAATCGGGCGCGAGTGGTTGAAGTACTGAGTGAAATCTCAAGGTGACAACCATCAAGTTCGTTAGTTTTTGTCGTGCTCAGAATCGGGGCGGGGGTGACTGAATTCTCATTACCACCACCATTGTTTTCCTCGACGTCCTTGTCAGTGAGCTTGGCAAGGGTTATGATGTGAGAAAATCACTTCTGTGAGTGAGTGAGTGAGTGAGTGAGTGAGTGAATGAGTGAGTGGGTGCATCAATTGTGTGAGAGGTGAAGGCGCAGGGGTGTCTACCGGAACACAGAGCGGATCGCAACATGGTGTGACGTGACATGCAACGCAGAAGGTGGGCGGGGTAGGAAAGATGGAAGGCGGGGGCAAAGAGGAAGTTCTGAGTGTCGTGGTGCTGATAGATACCGTACCGTCGCACTTGCACCCGCATCGTTCTTTCTCTCTCTTCCCCCCTTTGCCCACTCTCTCTCTCTCTCTCTCTCTCTCTCTCTCTCTCTCTCTCTCTCTCTTTGTCCCAGCATCATTCCTCTTGCTGTGACGGCATCGTCCGTCCTCGCTCACGCGGCATCCGAAATATTTTCTTGAGCGCGTGTGTGCCGCTCATTCGTGCTGCTGCGGCTGCTGCTGCTACTGCTGCTGCTGCGTATGGCTAGGTGAACGTGAGCACGTGGCTGCGCGCGGACAGGGTGAATCCCACCCTCGAGGAGATCCAGCGGTTCAAGAGCAGGAGGGAGAAGAGGGACCCGGGGTAGGATGGAGAGAAGGAATCACCTCAGGATAAGAATATATGTGTAGCGTTAAGAATGGGAGGTTGATTCTAGGGGGATGGTTTGCTGCAAGCGGGAGACGACAAGACGGTGACGGGTAAGTCAAGTGTAGGATAAGAACATGCACAGCCTAAGATGGGGAGTTGGTTTGGCGTGGGTGGTGTGCCGCAAGCGGAAGATGAGAATGCGGTGACGGGTAAGTCAAGTCTCACGAGCCGATCGACGTCAAGCGGCACACATTAGTGCCGTCGCTTGGAAGCACTTGATCGGTATTGTCAAATGCGAACGCAGTTGCTGTGTCTGTCTGACACAGCAACTGCGTTCGCATTTGACAAACAACTCTCGCCCTTTTGAGGACATGCTCTCCTCGCACGCTTCCGTCCTGGCACGGTGTACAGTGACGATGCCTTTCGTGGACATATGCCCACTGTTCGAGGATTTTTTTTAGCTGCACCACAGTGTTATACTACAATTTATGATCGTCGTACGTTTTTGTACAACCGGGCTATTGTCGCTGGTGTGGTTTCAGCGATGGCGACGACAGCGACGACGAGCGCAACCGCGACGCTGAGGACAAGGAGACCGAGATCATGGAGGATCTCGCGATGGCGCAGGCCATGGAGCCCACGAGCGACGTGAGCGCGTCTTGGTTGTTGTTGTTGTTGTTGTTGTCGTTGGTGCTGGTGCTGGTGCTGGTGCTGGTGCTGGTGCTGGTGATATGTTGGTGTTGTGCAGGTGCTACGTTCGTGCCGGTGAAAGTTTGTTGTCCCAAACTCTATCCAGTGTCTCCCCTCGCTCTCTCAACATACAGTATACTTCCACCCCGTATGGGCCAGGTATTTCGTGGTACGTAACAAGGAAAGCCCGCGGTGTGGCTCACGACAGAGCTGAATCAGGGCTCTCACGCGTGTCTCTATGAATCCTGAGTAGCCGCAACTCATTTCTGCAACGCACGTATTTTCACAAACCCATGAGGCAAACGAGATATTTTTTTGTAGTTTTGGAGTAAACGGGAGAAATGATACACGATGTGCGTTGTGTTTGGGGTGAATTGTTTTTAGGGGGGGTGGCAAGCCAACACTGAGAACTGCGACGGACGTCTTTTTCGCTCTCTGCTCTCGGAAACACTTGACTGACCATAACGGGTGTGTCTCTTCCCCTCCCCCCCCCGCCCTACTCGCCTCTTGCCCTGCTTGCGGCTGCTACCGCTCGTCTCCTGGTCGGTGTGTTTCCTGCATCCACGTGCCGGGGGGTGAACGAATGAAACGGAACGGGGTTGGGATGGGATGGAATGGAATGGGATGAAAATTCTACGGGATGGGAACGGGAAACACGCACACACGCCGTATCGAACAACGATCCGCCTCTGGCGCCACCCGACGGACCGGTGGGAACAAACTTGAACGATGCAATGAACGATGCAATGGACGAATGGAATCGATCAACGACCTGGCCGGCTGGCGCGCGCCATGGGTGGACGGCCGGAACAAAAAATAAAAACACTTGACCGACTCCTTGGGGGCGAATGGTCGGATGGATTATTGCGGATGGAACGCACGAATGGGGATGGCATGTGTGGCGTGCTCAGGCTCCACTGTTCTCCAAGGGGGACACTGTGGTGGTGGCGAAAGGCGACCTCACAGACCTCATGGGGAGGGTGCTGAGGGTCCGACAGGTACTACTGTGCTGTGTATTTCTTTAGTGTTTTGTCATTCGTTAAACCGTTCTTGTCTCAGTTTTTCAGTACCTTTCGATATCCTTGCCGGTCCAAACTTTGGCGCGGACGCCAAGCTTCCTTGTGGTCACAGACTTGCTGCTTCTGCTGCTGCTGCGCGTAGATGTTGTTCTCCTTTTTAGAGCGCGACAGCATCTGGATTACAGACATGATGAAAGTTGTTTGTGCATGCAATGACACCGCTCTGACCTCTTATCCCTCTCAATTAGTTTGCCATGATCTTGCAAGTTCGCGTGTCTACCCCCAACACAAACGAAGGGGTGGTGCTGAGGGTTGTTCTACTGGCAGCTGCTGCATGCTTGATTCGCGTGCTACGTGCAACGAATTGAGTTGAATTTAACACGCGATTAAGTCCCTCACGTATTACCGCTGCACGCTGCTGTACTGTGCGTTGTTGTTTTTTTTGTTTGTCGTGGTTTGTGTGTGTCCTGCGGCCGTCAGACGGGGCAGTCTCAAGCCGACGCCGTGGTGCACATCCAGCCTCTAGTGGAGGAGCTCGCCGACGAGGTGGTGGAGCTGAAGCCGGACCAGCTGGAGAAGTACATCAAGGTCGGGGGTCACGTCCGCATCATCGACGGCAGGTACAGCACCTAAGGAGCTCGTGGTGGCGGGTGGCCGGTCGCGGAGGCGGTGGCAATTGTCGTCGTGAGAGGTCACGGTGGGAGATGGCCACGTTGTAGTGCGGCTGCGGGGTGCTAGTGATGTTGTTGGTGACAGTAGCACTGAAGTGATGGCGATGGGGGGTGATAAGCGTTGAGTGATGGCGGTGGTACGGTGGTGGTGGTTGCGGTAGGTGATGCTGATGTTGGTGGTGGTAGCTCAAGCGATGGTGGTGGTCATGTTTTACGGTGGCGGCTGTGCCGGTGTTGGTGGACGGGGTTTGTCGGACGTCGTCGGGTCTGGACGGCCATCTGTTCCGCCTTCCCGCCGAAGACAAAAGTAGTGTAATGACTGCGATTCTGGGAATCGAGTGGTGTTGTGTTTTTTTCGTCGGCCCGTGTGGGTCAAATGAAGGTGTCAGTTCTCTCTCCACCCGTGTGGTCCCCATGCAATCGCTGATTTGATCATGTGGTGGCTGATATCTAAACTCTCGATGCTGTCGCCCGGTGCGCGTGTACAACCCTGTTTCCTTCTACAGGTTCACGGGAGAGACCGGCACCATCCTCAAGATTGTCAAGAACCCGGACGGTGCCAGCAGGGCCATGGTGCTCACGGACATGAGCTCCAAGGAGCTCGAGGTGTGTTGTGTGTGTGTGTGTGTGTGTTTATTTGCGTCGACCGCGCTAACCGGCTGACTAACGAAAGACGTGAGTCTCAGTGCGGTTGAAGAAAAACACAATGTTCTTGTAAAGGCTATACGATCGAGGACCCCGTGTGTGGATATGTATGTGTGCTTCTGGGGGGGTCGTCCTTTGTTCTCGCAACGTTAGCATTCCCTGGTTTTGTTTGTCGCTGTACTTTCACCAGGTGTTGCCACGGATTACATCCATCGCTGTTGCTTCAGCCAAGCGTTGACGGCGATGTTCTTTCTGTCGAGTTGTAGGGCTGTTTTCGCCAACCGCCTATGGGCTTCGGGTCGGTTGCTTGAGCCGCTTTGGGATATTTGTTTTGTCTCAGTTGCCCCCATTTTTTGTTCGTTGTATGCCACATGCGTTACTCCTTTTTTTGTTGTCATCCTAACATGTTGTTTTCGTGCAGGTGTAAATTTATTTGGCCTGTTTTTCCCTTTTCTTTATTCATCCTCATCAGTTTTTTTTTTTAACGGGGTGTTTTGTTTTGTTTTGTTTTGTTTTTCAGGTGTACGTCTCCCAGCTGCAGGAAACGCCCGAGGTTAGCACGGGCCTTGACTCCCTGCAAGGGTACGAGCTGTACGACCTGGTCATGCTCGGCCCGAACGAGGTCGGCGTTGTGACCAGGGTCAACCGGGAGGTGAGAGAAGAAGCAACGCGGCCACAGTGTTGGTGTTCACGCGAAACCGAATCATCGGTCGGTCGTGCGTTTGGGTGGGTGTTTCGCCGGCATTTGTTGTTTACTTTCACTCTTTTGTAGTATCAATGACAAGTTTTTTTCATGTATATTTTATCTCGATGTTCACGGAGGAAAGTCAAGCAGGATAAGTTAGCAATGAATCCACAGCTATGTCCACGGAGAAGAGTCAAGCAGGATAAGTTAGCAATGAATCCATAGCGTTAACTGAGTCACTTGCAGTGATCAACCCATCAACCAATGCCGTTAGGGGAAAGTGCAGTATGGCCTTGCAATGAATCCAGTAGCGTTAGCTGAGTCACTTGCAATAATCAATCGATGCCGTTACGGGATTCACTTTTTCTTTTTCTTTTTCTTTTTCTTTTTCTTTTTCTTTTTTTGTACGTTGCTCATTCTTGTTTGTTTTGCGTTGGCGTGCAGGACCTGGAAGTGGTGAACAACTCCGGGAACGTGAAGCGAGTGCGTCCTCAGGAGATCCGTGGCAAGAGAAACTCGCAGAGCCGCAGGGCGTTCGTCGTGGACACTCAGCAGAACCAGCTAGAGGTATAGACTAGTCGTGACTTTTCGCGGTACGGGAGTGTGTGCTTTTATTTTAGGCTTGTGGCGTCGTTGCTGCAGGTCCTACTGCTGTAATTCGCTGCTTTTGATCGCTCACTCTGATGGATTCGTTTTGCCCATTGTCTGTGGGACGTGTGGGCGTGGCCCAGAAATGAATAGTATTCCTGTTTATTCCACAGTTCTTGGCATTTCTGGGGTAAACAGGAATACTAACATGATTTCTGGGCAAAAGCTTGCTTCGCGCGCGCAACACGTCCCCGTGGAAATTGAGCTAGTTTTTGCAACTGTGGGCGTCAAGCACACACGCGCCACGGGTGGCTGGCGGTCCTCGGGCGTGCGCGGTATTGTAACGACGGTGCCCCTGCGTGCTGCGTTCTCCCTGCCCCCGAGAAGGAAGCGTGACAGAAGACTCGCTTCCGCCGGCGAAAGATGCCCGGAAGCACGAAAACAAGACAAAATGGTACAAAATACATGTTATCGTGTGATGGCAGAAATCGTTGAGTGGAACGTGCGACGGGGGATATACACGTTGTTGTGTTTTGTGTACAATCGTTTCATTCTGTCAGCGGAGTAGCGCGGTCGATGGTGCCAATACTGTAGCAAAGATACTCACGCACCCACCCCATGCGTTCTTCTTTTTTTTTTTATCCAAGGTGGACAACGTGGTGGAGGTGGTAGAAGGCCAGCACGCCGGGTCCAAGGGCACCATCAAGCACATCGACCGCACCACCCTCTTCCTCCACTCCAGGACGCACACGCAGAACGCCGGCATCTTCCCGGTCCGGGCTAGGAGCGCGCTACTCGCGGGGAGGATGAACAGGGGGCAGGTGTGTTGGTCCCGTCTAGTGTGTGGCTACAGCAAGGGTCTGTAGATGAATCTTGTGACAGAAATGATGGAAATTTCGTGTGGTGACCAGGGAGGGGCACGAAGTCTTTCATCACGTGATACAGCAGTGGCGTCGATATGTGTGCACCGGGCTCTTGATTTTTTTGTCGGCGGTATTTTGCGTATGCGTTTTTTTTTGTGTCTAGTGCTGTGTGGTAGCGTAGATGCATGTGCACGGGGCTTTGGTTTTGCGTTGGTCGTGTGTATGCATGCTGTACGTAGTCGCGGGGAGGATGAACCCGGGCCAGGTGTGTGCATGCGCGTAGGATACCGCACGCCCTGGACCGAACTTCACAACCCGAAAACTCTGCAGCAAAAACAGTTACGGTGCCGAAAGTATGGCCGCGTTGGAACCCTCCCGCCGAGAGCTTTGGAAGAATGTCTTGTTTTTTTTTCTTGGCATCTGGGGTGTTCGAGCTTTTGAAGTCGGTCCGAGGGTGCGTGGTATCTTGTGCGACTTGCGTCAGTCTGCTGAGTGGTTATCGTCGGTAATGTACACGGGCTATTTTGGTTTTGGATGGCCGTCTGTATGCGACGTCATTGTTTGTTGTGGTCGTGTTTATTTTGTAGTCGCTGCTGCTGCTGCTGCTGCTGCTGCTGCTGCCCCGCAAATATTGCACTACTGATGGATAAGTTGGTTGATTGGCGGACGAAAAATCCATCTCTTCAGTTTTTTTTTTTTTACAACTGTTACCAACAGGCGGCGGTGGGATACATGGGCGAGATCAACGCGTCAGCGAAGAACGACATCGTGAAGGACTTCAGGAACCGGAACGATGAGATGCTCGCCAAGACTGTCAAGGTACATTCCTATGCATTCGCACTAGCGCCCCCCACTTGCAAGCTTTGCAGTTGAAGAAGTTCATGCTCAACAACATGTCAAACATGAGCACTAAAAGTAGTGGGCCATGTACAGCCTGTACATGTTGTGTGTCCCGAGATTTTTCCGGGCACTTTACCTGACACCGGGAACGGCTTGGTATTTCAGTGTGTGCCAGTCGAAAACTCCGGCACTATGCCGCCGGCACTGTACAGGCAGGGCCCACTGCTGTACTGAAATGCGGCTGGGGTAAATAATACCCCACCTATACAGCGGCAATTTGTCGCCCCGCAAGAGGAATTATGAACCCCAACCGCGGCCTAAACTAGAAGACGAGGGTTCTTAATGGCGGCGGTATCTGTATCTATGTATTGTCTCGCTGTCGACCTACCTACCTACCTATCTGCCGTTGCGTGGAACAGCAGTCCAACCCAAATCTCGAGGCAGGGAGTGATTTTGGGTGTTCCTTCGCCCTGGGTGTAGGAGGTTGAGGCCTGTCAAGGAGGCTCGCAGCTTGTGTTTCGAGTTAGGGGCTCTTTTGGCCTGTTTCTCTATTTTCCGTGTGTCTCGCTTTTTTTGGTCGCGCTCTTGTATCATGTTGATTCTCGTCGCCGGAATGAATTTTGGCTGTGACTCACGTGTTACTATGGTGTTGGAATGGATTTATCCCACATTACGAAGAAATGTTTTGATTGTGTCGCTATCGTTGTTGTTCATTCCCTTTCGTGATCGATGAAGGTGATCAGAGGGCAGCACAAGGGTCTGATGGGTCAGGTCGTGGAAGCTACCGACACACACGTGAAGGTGGAGCTGCACTCCAAGCTCAAGAAGGTCACCATCTCCAGGAACCAGGTCTGTTACTTATTTCTTGCTTCGGGAAAAACAAATGTTATTTTTTTCTTACGATAAACAAAAGTTATGAAGGCTTCTCCAGTCCGAGCCCCCCCCCCCCCCCCCCCCCCCCCCCCCCCCCCCCCCCCCCCCCCCCCCCCCCGTCCATGTTTTCGGGGGACCCCGTGGTCTAGAATGACTCTTAAGAGACTTAAACTCTTTTTGTTCGTTGGGAAGCCGGTTGGTGCTGCGATCGATGCTATTTTTCAGCAACGACATCAAGGGGGAAAGCGACAGAGACAGAGACGGAGACGGAGAGGCAGAGAGACAGGGAGACGGACAGAGACGGAGAGAGAGTCGTGTTAGAAACTGTTTTTGCTGGGGCGACAGGTGGAGGTTTGTGACAGCCCTGTCGCTTCGCTTCCTTTATCTGCACATGCCGTGCTTTTGTTGTTGAATCAACATGAACCTGCTATCTGGGGAACCAAAATAGTCACGCATCTACCTGTGCAACGCATTATTGCGCGGGAACTCGTTACAGGTTAAAATTGTGGGCGACCAGACGGGCGCGTACGCGGGGAACCAGTTCCAGAAGCCTGTCATCGGAGAGGTACCCGGGACGCCCTACACCATGCAGGTCTGTCCGCAAATTCTACCTTTGTTGCGTTTTTTTTTTTTAGGAAATGGACATTGAAAATACGGAATCACTACAGTACCCGTTCGACATAACGGGCTTTCTTTTTTGCTTTTCGGCGAACTGAGGCTCGTATTTGGCTTCGTGATATGGTTGGGATAGGCGTAGCCGTTAGGGAGGGAGAGGCGGAAGGTTCGGTGGTGCGTTGTTGTGCATTTGCTCCGTCTCTGGGCGTGCGATTGGCGGCCCTCTGGCTCGATTCGGCAGAGAGAAATGTTAACATTTTTAGCTGACATGGCTTTCCTGATGTCAGTTGCAGTGGCCACCGAATGGCTGCGAGCACGTCTCGATTGTTGCTCCGATGCATGGACTATTCTTGAGTGGCGCGTGCAGTTCATGGCTGCTGCGGTGGCCGGTTGTCCTTAATGACGGCATGGAGTGATGAGTGCAGCAGATGGTCAAACGATCACCAACCAAGTGATACAGCGAGAGGGCCAACAGGAAAACAACGCATTGGTTTGGTTTTTACTTCATTCGTGGTGTACTTTGTTCTTGTCTCTTCCTAACGTCCGACTCCATTCGCTCTCCCTTTCCCCCCGCTCTCCCTCTCTCTCTACCCCGTCCCTCCGTTTCCTCTCGTCCGGCTGCTGTTACTGTTGTTCTCGTTGCTCCCGCACCTGCTGGCGCTGCGGCTGATCCTGCGGCTGGTGGTGGTGGTTGCTGCTGCTGCTATTATTGCGGTTGCTGCTCCTACCGTCGCCGCGTGATTACACAACAACACAGACTCCCATGCACGGGTCCCAGACCCCAATGCACGGGTCCCAAACCCCAATGCACGGGTCCCAGACCCCAATGCACGGCTCTCAGACCCCAATGCACGGCTCGCAGACCCCAATGCACGGCTCTCAGACCCCAGTCCACGGTTCCCAGACCCCCATCCACGGGTCCCAGACCCCGATTCACGGGTCCCAGACTCCCATGGGCGGCAGCGGCGGCGGGGTGGGGAACCAGACCCCGCTGGGGGCGGGAGGGCAGACGCCTCTCCACGGGTCGCAGACCCCCATGCACGGGGCGCAGACGCCCATCCACGGGGCCGCCGGGGGGGAAACCCCTCGAGGAGGCGGGAGGTGAGAGGGAAGAAGGGGGGCACAGCATTGGGGTTTTGTTTGCTGATCACGAAGACGTTTTTTTCGGAAGGAG
>CACKRE030000405.1:92888-103281 GCA_902602495.3 Ectocarpus sp. CCAP 1310/34 | reverse complement strand
GGGGGGGGGGGGGGGGGGGGGGGGGGGGGGGGGGGGGGGGGGGGGGGGGGGGGGGGGGGGGGGCACAGCGTGTAGTTTTGTTGATCACGACATTTTTTATGCTCCTTTTTTTTTTTGGAAGATGGAAATATCGATGTGCCCGTTCATCCTCTGGACAGTGGTATCGGGAGGTTGTGTTTGGTCTGTCGAAACTACGTTCGGTTGATCCCCGGCGTCGTCTCTTTTAGTCGTGTGCTTGGAGAGGTTATCCGAGGGGGCGAGAGGGGATGGGTATTTTCTTGTGTGACCCTGGTTGTTTACCATGGTATTTTGTTTTCTTGTGGTGTGATCTATGGAGATTGTTTCGCATGGGGTATTTTGTTTACCTTCCGTGTGTTGTGTAGAGATTGTTTCGCATAGTGGGGGAAGAGATGGTGCATTTCTCTATCGGATATCGATGCCGCGAACGGTACACAAAACACCGAAGGGCACACGCCTTCCGTCTCTATCTCGAGAGACTACTGTGTCAGGCAATGGTGCATGGTACATACAATATTTACAAACCACCCGCCCGCGCGTGAATCTGTCATGTGTGACCCTGGAGCAATTGGGACACTTCATTTCCCCAATCACACCTTCGTCAAACTCTCATGTGTGACCCAGGAGCAGTTGGGACAGCTCGTCTCCGACGCCGACGGCCGACGGGGGGTCTTCCATTTACAGCCCTTCCTCCGACGGCTATGGAAGGAGAGGAGGTGTGTGTGTGTGTGTGTGTGTGTGTGTGTGCTGAAAGGGTTATTGTGACCGTCCAAAGGGTCGTTGTGAGTTGTACGAAGTATTTGTTTTTTTAGCTGCTGCTGTGCCGCTACAGTGCTTGCGTAGCAGCAGTAGTAGCAGCCAGCGAGGGTAGCGTTGTGTTCGTGGCAGCATGAGTAGTAGTAGTAGGAGCGGCAAGCGGAACATGGTGACGAGAAGGAATAGCTTTCAAGATACTGCGGGCGGGTAAACAATTCCTGCGTTCTGATTTCCTGGATCTCTGGCTGTCTGTTTGTTTTTGCTGTCTAGGTTACGGGGGCTCGCGTACGCCGCAGTCTGAGAGCTACTCGCCCATGAGCAGCAGCCCCGGCGGCGGCAGCGTTCAGAATGGCTCCTGCACCCCGGTAAGTGGGAGAAACATACACAGCAGTAGGAGTGTTGGAAGAGATGGGGGAGGAGTCGGCTAGGGCGACAGCGGGAGAGTGAGAGCTGGCCGACAGAAAGGTAGAGGCAGAGAGATAACGCGGGGTTGCACACAGCGGCCTTGGAGCCGATGAGAGCAGAGCCAGCTATAGAGAGGGAGAGAGGGAGGGGGGGGAGGGGGGGGGCTCAGCAACACCAGTAGGGGGCGTAAGGCAAGAAAAAACAGCATCATCAAGCAGGCCTACATCGTCCGCACTCACACGCACGCACACCTCACACACAACTGCAGAGTATCACCGCCAGCTGTAGCCTCGATACGCCTCATCCCCGACGACACCCCAAACCCCCAACCATATCATCACGCCTCAAGTAACTTGGCTCCCCGGTGGCTTGACTGGCTCACGTGGTAGTGCCTGACGATTCTCGCCCTTGTGTTTGGTCTTTCGGGTGGCGTTGTTTCTCACCTGGCGGCGCGCGAACGACACGGCCGGCACTCCTGTAACCGCCCCTCTACCGGAGCAGAGCTCGATGTACTCCCCGGCGGCGTGGTCGGGCTCGGAGGCCTCCGGCTCGACGGCGGTACGCAGCCTGCCGCCGCCGCCCACGGGCTGGATGAGGGTGAGAGAGAGAGAGAGAGAGAGAGAGAGAGAGAGAGAGAGAGAGGTTGGCTCTGCTAGCTGTATTTCGGTGTTGTTGTTGTTGGGGTGGGTGTTTGTGTCGGTGTCGGTGTCGGTGTCGGTGTCGGTGTTTGTTCGGTTGCAAAAATAGTTGGTGGTGTTTTGGTGTCGGCGATTGCGGTGTTCTACCGCTACCGCCGCCGCCGCTCAGCTGAGAGGCTGGATGAGCGCGGGGGGGCGTGTTGCTGGTGGTGGTATTGCAGGAGGTGGCGATGGTGGTGGTGATGGTGCCGGACGGGTTTGCGCGCTTAATTTTGCGTTTGTAGGGACCCCCGCTTTCACTTTTACGCCTTTCTTGTCTTGTGTTTTTGCCACCCTTCCGTGTGTCCATGCAAAAGGTGCACGTACTTCGACGTTATTTTGACCTTTTTCGGGACGAAACGTCTCTGCATGACATGTACCAGGATGTTCGCTTTTCGTTCGGTTCAACAACATGTTGTCTTTTGTTTCCCTGAGGGGGTTTTGTGTGCGTGTTGGGCCCCAAACCTGAAAATTGCAAATACTCAGAGAACCCACATTTATTGAGCTGTTGCTGTGCGCACATCTTCTTTTTGGTGTGTTTCTCCTTTTTTGCTTGCAGAACGGTGTGTGTGTCCAAGTGGTCGCGACCGGGCGCAAGGGACACGTGGTCCAGGAGTCGCGGCAGGTCGGGGGCGAGGTGACAGTCGAGGTCGAGGGCGTCGGTATCCGTGCCTTGAGACCGGAGGAAGTGCGGCCGCTGGCTCCTCAGATCGTGAGTGCCTTTGTTGATGCCGCCGCTGCTGCTGCTGCTGCTGCTGCTGCTGTTGCTGCTGCGGTCTTGATTGTTGTTGTTGTCGTCGTTGTCCTCATGCATGGATTGATGCAGCGGGTTGCATGGCCTGGTTTGCCGTCTTTTCGGTCTCACGCCTCCCCCAGTCTGTGTCTCCGTCTCTTTCTCTCTATCTCTCCCACTCTTTCTGTCTGTCTGCCTGTCTTTCGGTCCTCCTGTCTGTGTTGCCATCTCCCTCTCCGCCTGCCTATGTTGCCTTTCTCTCTGCCTGTCTGCCTTTCTCAATATTTTTTTTTTATTTATGTCAAATCTCCTGACCCCCCCCCCTCCCCCGAACGAAACGCCTCCTGTGCATGCACACACACCCATTGCAAACACCCAGCGCGACGCCGTGATGGTGATCGGGTCCCGCAACGACGGCAAGACGGGCATCCTGAAGAAGATCGACGGAAAGGACGGCATCGTCAGATACAAGGGCGGGGCCGAGAGGGACGTCGTGCCAATGCAGGTAGTGAATGCCAACCGATGTCGTCGTCGTCGTCTTCGTCGTGGATGTCTGGATTGCTGCAATTGGCGGTGGTGCTCTTGTGTGTTGCATGCCCTAGCGGTTAGACCATTGACCACGCGTCGTCTAGAGGACGGAGCATTGTTCCCACAGGACCGATCACCGATGGCCAATCGTTCCTTCTACGTTGCCAAATTGGTGGGGGTGGTGTTTAAGGCTCCTCTCGGGAATTTTTTTCCCGCGGGAATTTCCACGGGAACGGTAGTTGGTAACGTTACCGTGATCATTTCCGGTTACGCGTACCCATCGAAAGCGTTGCCGAGCAAATGGCCTTCTCCCATTCCCATCCAAGTCGTTACCAAGGACATGAAATCCCGTTGTTCCCACCCAACCAAGTACCGTGCAAAATGTCGAAATCCCGTGGCTTTTGGTTACCACCCAAGCAATTCCCGGCAAGATGTAGAATTCCCGGTACCGTACGGGAACAAAACATGTTTTACCGTACACGTAGCTGAGCGGATAGTCTGCGCATTTGCAGCACTGTACGTGGCAGGTTTGACTCCGCACCATCTCCTTTTCTTTCTTTTTGCTCTTCTGTGTAGTTTATCTCTCTTGTTATGTATCGATCCATCAAACGAAAGGAAGCCTTTTTTTCTGTGTCTTGACTCTTTGAATATGTATTGGTTTTTAGTATTGCCGTTTTCTTTTTTCTTTTTTCTATGATTGGACTCTGTCGTCTGCCCCTCTGGCCCCCATCCTTCCTCCACTTCTACTAGCTAGACGACCCAACCGGGGCCACTTTGGAGGGGGGGATGGATCCCCTCCGGCGGTTCCTGTCTGAGATATTTTTATCGCGAGAAGGGTACAACAATCCCTTCCCTCGCGACTTATGAAGTCGATCAAGTTCACCAAGAACGAGCTTTGCAGCGCGTCGCTTCCAACTTAGCCGTCTGTAAAGTGTGTGTTTTTTTTTTCGTTTGTTGTGTTTGAACCGCTTGCCTGCGGTGTGATGCAGATACGGTACGCTATGCTTGTGGTTGAGCTCGATATGCATGCGTGTAAGTGCGTGGTAGCTGGTGGTTTATCGTCGTCTGGCAGATAAGTTTGGTGTTTTCAGTCCTCACGTAGCTGAGGTAGATAGACTATGGTTAGTGATCACGTGATGGATATTTCGAGGTGTCGCTCTGGACGTTATGATGTAGTCCGTTTGTTTTATCCTTTGCCTTTTGCCTCGTCTGTCGGTATCTTGACCGCGAGAGTTTCGCCTGTAGTCTCAAAACAATTCAAAAATGAAGACAATTGAAAATCGAATTGCGATAGGTTCCATTCGTGTGTTTCGTGTTTTTTGTGGAACGCGCTGTTTGGGTGTCAAGCGCACTGAAAAAAAAAACGCAACACAGTTACAGTGCACCGCTTTGTGTCGAGTGTTTCCATCCTACGTTACCGTGCATTACCGTGGTGGATTACCGTGGCGGTCCCCTACCGCGGCATTACCGTGGTGCCGAGTGACCACCCAAATACTACCGTGCATTACCGTGGTGGATTACCGTGGCGGTCCCCTACCGCGGCATTACCGTGGTGCCGAGTGACCACCCAAATACTACCGTGCATTACCGTGGTGGCTAGTTCCCGTACGGGAGTTACCGTACTGGGCGCTTACCACCCAAATATTACCGTGCATTACCGTGGTGGCAAGTTACCACCCAAACGTTATCGTGTATTACCGTGTTCGCTGATTCCCGTGCCAATCGTGCCCGAATCGAGAAATCGTTCCCGAGAGGAGCCTTGCTTTTTTTGCGCGGCGGCATAATCTGCATTTCGCGTGCGTGTTCCTTTCTCCGGTCTTCGCCGTTGGTGGTGCGCTTGTGTGCATGTGTTGGTATCCCTACGCTCTTGACTGCTCTGCTGAAGGGTTGCGGAGAATAATGTTTTTTGTTTTTGTTTTTGTTTTAGCATGGTTGCATGCTGTCTTCTTATCGCGTAGTGGCATATCTACTTGACGCTTACCGCTCGGGTTTAGGGGGTGCGCATGGATGGGTTTTGGCCTGTCTACCCCCGAGCCGTGAGCAGTGATTCTGGTGCGCCCCCCCCCAATAGATGAAAAATGCCAGGTGACAAGCCGTCTGAGTCGTACCTTCGTTTATGTGTGCGCGGCTGTTGTCAAACCCCACCTCTCTCGCGACGTTACTCTTTCCTCTTCCCCTTGCCCGCTCTGCTGACAAACGCCTTGCTATCGCAGAACATTTTGCGGCTCAAGTAAGGAGGACGGGCAATGCCGCTACAAATCCCGCCCCGTTTGGCTGGGGGTGGGTGCAGAGGGCGTCATCATGCGCAAGGGTTTTGTCTTTCCCCGGACCGGTTGAAAGGGGGTGCTGGGTGCCCTGACTCTGCAGGCACACGCTTGTCGTGTCGTGCGTGTGACGAAGCGCGCACCATGGCCGCCCTCTCTTTCGTGGGTAGCCCTCGAGCTCACGTGCTCCTCTCATTGTCTACTATTCTACTCCGGATCATTTTTTGGGGCATGGAGCTGTAGACGGAGGCAGTCTGAATGATGGCGAAAGGTTGGAGTGTATGGTGGTAGTCTGGTTTTCCCTTGGAGCGCTATTTCCATGCTGGTACAGTAGTTGTCCCGCCACATCGCGGTGTAGTGACAGGGTATAATCCACGGTGTTTCGTCGGGACCCACGCTGTTGGGGCAAGGTCCGTGAATAGTAATTTTGTAGCAAGGGTCTGTTTCCGCGGTACTATATGTCGGGAACAGCGGTATTCTGGACCGCGATGTATCGTTGTGGACCACTTCTGTTGTACGTTGTGGACCACCCCTTCATCGAGGTCGTGTCGGATTTTGTTGCTGGAGTGCAGACTGGTCCAACATGGTTTCTGTTGAGGGCGAAAGTCCTACGGGGGGTTAGGGGGAGCTGTGCACTTTTTTTCGATGGGATAACAATCGTCCTACTGCTGTAGTTCGGGCCTTGTCGTGCCGTTCCCCCGAGAAAAGACATTTGACAACGCGGCGGCCGGGAGGTGTTACCAGGTTGATGGTCGGTGAAGCGATCGTTCCTTCCCGGCAGGTGAACGAGTAATATCTTCTTTCGAAGTATTTTCTACACAAGCGTGTTGGCGGCTACCTGTTGCATGCGACTGAAGATGAAGATTGTACTGCGCGCCAGCAGGAATTGACTCCCGCCCCGTTTTGCTGATTGTGGGGGGCGGGTTTCTTTTCGTCGGAGTCATGCTTTCACGTCTGAATCTCGAGTCGTCTCGTCAGCGCGTGTCGGTGTGCCTTTGTGTTTTATGCATCGGTCGCTTGCTAACCGACCGGCCAATGAGATGAACTTCGTTTCAGTGCGGCTGAAAAACAGAAAATGCTACGATCTGGGACCCCGCGAGGAGGCGTCATGGGGGGGGGCTAAGCTGTTCTCTGGAATAAAGACGGCAACCGTAAGATAGCAAACGTGTTGTGTGTGTCATGACAGAGCATGTGGCGTGTTTAATATTCGTTTGCCTCGGCGATAATACAAGCCTGCGTTGAAAAGATCGTCGTCTGATCGCCGGTCTGCCGCCAGAGGGTACCGTCATTTGCTCCGAGGGGACCCTCTTGGGAGCGGCGTTTCCCTACCTATTCATAGCAAGGCATGGGGTAGGGAACGCACCACGGTATATCAAGATCAAGGGGATCTCTCATGTTTCCCACCCACGCGTCTGTCTCCAGAACCACGCACGGCGCCGGGTCTTGTTCCTCTTTTTTCGCTCCTTGCTTCTCGCATGCAGCCCGAGACATCACTGTGTGCTGTCCGTCCCCCTCCCTCATTTTCTCTGTGTTTTGTTAGTACACCGACCGTGCCAACCGGCCTGCAAATGAGAAGACGTCAGTGTCAGGGAAAAGCACGGCACGCACTCCCCGATTTTGCTTGTTTGAGCAAGACTGCGAGTGAGGGGTGGGGTCGGGAACGGGGCTGGCGAGGCTTCATACCACGTACAAAAGCACGTGAGCCATCTCTCAATAAAGGAGCTCGCACTCGCTCCCCACTCTCCCTTTTTATCGTGAGAAAAGGCCTGCAGAACGCGTACCCGTAGCACCCGTCATGCACACGGCTCAGCGGCAGGCACCCCTGCCCGGTCGATTTCGGCTGTTGTCTTCTCGTCGGTATAAGGGAGTGGTACCATACGTGCCTGTGTTGCTTACACGGGCCCTCCTCGCCGGAGGCCGTGCTGTATACCCCGTGCGTAATGACGACGAACACGAAGACGACGACGGTAAGGACCAACACGCCAGCATCGGGTAGGTGGAGGAACGCCAGCACTGGCACCGGCCGGATGCCCTGTCCCAGGAGGTGCGGGTGTGCGTGTGACACGCCCCGTCACCTCCCTCAAAGCTCCCCTTGAAGGGCGCACACTCGTCAAGCTTGGCAGGTTGACTAGTACCACATCACAATATCTGTTTCTGCTACCCAAGCTCTCTCCTCCTCCTCCTCCTCCTCCTCCTCCTCCTTTCGAAAGCAGCGGAAGGGCCGAAACGTGATTTCAATGTTTCTCTCCCAAATCTCAACTCCGAAAGCGAAGTACACGAACACGCCACAATGACAAGGACGACTTTGCCTCGGCAGCCGGGAGACGAAAATGTGTCCTTCATTTCCCGCAACCTATCGACCTCCCTCTCTACGCAGCAGTGCTCGTACTGTATTCGCAAAAAAAAAAAAAGTTATCATCTACACACACCCCAAAACAACCCCCACGCCTCCCCCTCGCAGCCCCGTGAAGTCAAACACCGACGGTGGTACTCTTGTCAATCTTAGCGCTGAGATACGCCTTCCAGCCCTGCTCCTCCATCTTCAGCGCCTTCTCCTCGACCTCCTTGCCGGACCGCGCCATGTACTCGTCCATGGCTCGCAGGAGCGGCGACCCCTCCACCCCCCCGCCCCCCCCTTCGCCGGGGGGGCCCGTCGCCGGAGACGCCTCCCCTCCCCCCGAGGCGAGCATCCGCACCGCTAGCAGCCCTGCGTTGGTAGCGTTGCCGATCCCGACCGTGGCCACCGGCACCCCACGGGGCATCTGGACGATGCTGTGGAGGGAGTCCACCCCGCTCAGCGTCGAGGTCTTGACGGGGACGCCAATCACCGGCAGCGGGGTCATGGCGGCTACCATGCCGGGCAGGTGCGCCGCCCCGCCCGCGCCCGCGATGACAACGCGGATCCCCCTCGATGCCGCCCCCTGAGGGCAGCGGGAAAAGGGGCAGTGCGGGGGTGGTCGACGTGGGGTGTGGACGAAGGGGAGGAAAAAACGACGCAGACGATTAGAGGGCAAGAGATTGATTTGAAGAGAGAAGGCTTCTTGCAGGCTCGACTGGTTCAAGGGATGAAAAAAAAAAGAAGAGCAACTACCGTCCGTGAAAGGGCGGGGTACTTGGCGAGACCCCAAGCGGACCACAAATCGCCTGGGAAGCTATTTGATGAGTGCACGCCTGCTCTTTTGTCCCCAGTCCCCCTCCACTCTCTGGCTGTCCAACGACAAATCGCGTGCGTGTACATGAGTACACCCCCCGCCGCGCGCGCGCTCCTTGTCATATCTCACCGTGGCAAACGCCGTCATTCTTGCCGGTGTCCGGTGAGCGGAGACGATCGTCAGCTCGTACGGCACCCCGAACGTCTCGAGGATGTCTGCCGACGCCTTCATCGTCGGCAGGTCGGAGTCGCTGCCCATGATAACGCTAACAAGGGGCCGCCGACTCCCACCCGCCTCCTCGCCTCCTGCTGCTCCTGCCTCCTCCGCCGCCGCCGCTGCCGTGGGTCCCGGAAGCAGTCCAAACGGAGCCACCTGTTATTCGAGAACGTGAACGCAGCAGCAGCGAACGACACAGCAGTACCGTCCCCCACCATTCAGGTCAGGCACAAAAAAAAAACGGACAGGGTTTGCAAAATCGCCCACCACAAGGTCGTCGCGCGATTGGTGCCTGCACATGTGGCAGCAGAAGTGCGCTCCTTCTTCCTCTTCTTCGTGAGCGCACTTAAGGGAAGGGAAGGTACTGCTGTTGAGCCCCTCGCGGTGTTAACAAAGACTTGGGACACGCGCCACAAAGAGGAATTTTTGTCTGCGTGACGCCCAGATCGAAGCCCCACTTTCACTTGCGTCGACAGGATGGTAGGGGGAACACCGCGAAAGATAAGCAGCCACAAAAGACGGGACGAAACACAAGCTGCAGGCGAAAGGGATACAGCTGAAACATCGAAGGAGACCACTGCTGCCGTCGAGGGGGCGCCCGCCCCCAACTCCGAAAACACCGACACCGCAGCATCACCTTTCGCCGGAGCTCCTCCATCGTGTCTGCGCAGAAGGTGACGTGGGCCATCTTGCGCCCTGCCCTTGCCTCCGCCTTGCCGTACCAGTGCACCGCAGCACCTGCTCGCGAAGCACGGCACGCAGCCACAGGGGGGGGGAGTGGGGATTACAGAGGGGAACCGGGGGGCCATCATACTCATGTTTTGCATGGCTTTCGGGGGGTAGACCACTGACCACCACGCGTCCTGGAGAGAGCGGAGAAAAAATAAGGATTCATATTTACATGTTAAACATGTGTTGCTTGCCTGTGGCTGTGATGTGTTGCTTGCCTGTGTCTGTGGGATCGAGGGAAGGGGCGGCGTGCCTTATGTCGTTGATCCCGATTCTCGTACCAGGCCGACTTCTCAGTCACACCACTTAGCGCCGCCATTCCTCCTACGGATTCCTGCAGCACAACTTCCAACTCCGTATTGTACGGCTTTTCGCGAGACGGTCGGAAAACGCGTTGTAACCCTTGTCCCGAAACACGAGAGGCCTCCGCTGCCGGACAGTTTGCTGGCTGGCCAAACTGGCACTGCTGTATGATGCTCCTGCTGTGAAGTCTTTGAGACCGATTTTTCGAAAAAAAGGACCCCGGCTTTGACTTGCTTCTCGTCTCGAACACCTCGCCCAACAACATCCAACCAAGATTGCTGCTCTTCTGCCTGCCTCGCCCTCCAAAAATTCAAGCGTTACTTTCGTGTTCACGGCGGTAGCATACTCTCCTCTGTGTGTAAATGGTCTAAAAAACAAGGCATGCAAAACATGAGTATACCCCCCCCGCCCCTTCCCCCGGTGTTTGCCATCGGGGTTGGGTTTTCGTCGCTTGGCAACGACGTTGTAAAACAAGCCGCCCCCCCCGGTGTTTTACCATCGGGGTTGGGTTTTCGTCGCTTGGCAACGACGTTGTAAAACAAGCCGCCCCCCCCGGTGTTTGCCGTCGGGGTTGGGTTTTCGTCGATTGGCAACGACGTTGTAAAACAAGCC